>JAODVP010099463.1:0-10274 GCA_025400035.1 Tetradonia laticeps
TGAAATTATTTGCCTATGCGTGCCTGATATTATGTAAGCTAGTAACAGATTTTTGTCCGTGCAAGTCGTTATTATATTTAAAATATCTACATCATATCAATTTTTTAAAATGATATTTTTTGAAAAAATCAATTTTTTAAAATGATAACATGAGTAACAAAATAGTAGTTCTTTAGCCCTGTTCCCCAAAAATTTCCAAAACATTAAAATACGGCGTTCGGTAGACAACATGATGATAACGTGTTTTACGGATTATTTCTAACATTAATATTTTTGAAGAAATTTCACCACCCATGTGCACTTTACCGTGTGCTGACTTGTCCGAAACTTCATAGTAATTATAATACGATTAATACATAAAGTTAATTCCGAAATATTTAATTATTGGCTTTCCTAACTATTTTACAACAAATTTGTATGCAGGTTCTTTGCCGAGAAAACAATGAATATTATCATTACATTAAAGTACATAATTATGTACCTTATGTACGTCTTTTCAGACCTTCAGACGCTTCAAACTTTTCCTAATCATAAGGATCATAAGTCATATTCTCCGATAGCGAATGTGGCATAGGTCGCTGTGTAATTCAGGTTACTGATTGTTAGCTAGGTTAACTTAGTTTGTAAAGAAATTTTAGAGTAATACCAACTCCGTACCACTTCTATAACGTTTAAGATGTTTAGAATTAATTCAAGACAGCATTTGAAACAATTTACGAGAAGTTTAAGTAGTAATTCCACAATAGTAAGTAACATCAACATAATTTATCATTAATATGACCTTGCATACTTGTACACACAGATCGAATGTACTTTAGGAACAGAAACTTGTAATAAACGCACAGACTATCAATTACATCCGTCAGGGAACAGGTGATCATCCTCTGTTATTGTTTCCTGGTGCATTAGGTACAATTTGGAGTGATTTTAAACCACAAATTGAGAAATTGGATACAACAAAGTTTACGGTAATTGCATGGGATCCGCCAGGTTATGGACACAGCCGGCCGAACGATCGGAAATTTTCCATGGATTTTTATGAGAAAGATGGTGACATGGCCAATGAATTCATGCAGACATTAGGCATAAAGCAATATTCTGTGCTGGGATGGAGTGATGGTGGTATTTCAGGAATGATTATGGCTGGAAAATACCAAGAGTGTATAAGGAAATTGGTTATTTGGGGTGCTAACTCATACATATTGCCTGCAGAAATTGAGAGTTTGGAAAGTGAGTATTAAATGAATATTAATTTGTATTATTCTCATTCCTGTTGTTTAGAAATTCGAGATATTAGTAAATGGAGCGACAGAATGAAAAATCCTTTGATTGAACTGTACACTGAGGCTGGTTTACAGAAAATGTGGAATGACTGGTGTGATGCTATGCAAGGAATTTACAAGCATAATAATGGTGACATTTGTAAAAATTCTCTAAGTAGAATTCAGTGTCCTACTTTTATTCTTCATGGTGAAAAAGATCCAATGGTGGCAGGTGAACATCCAGATTATTTAAAAGCGAATATTAAAGGTTCCAGGTATAGTAATATTTCTTATTTATTACAATTGCACCTTTTGTTGAATCCATTGAGAAATTTTATTGTAACCGCGAAAAAACAACTCCGAAACGTCGTAGTTAATCTTCACGTTTACATCATATTTAACGTGTCATTTGAGAAACTGACGTTAAATTTAATAATTGCATTAAACTCTACTAAAATTTATATCTGTCCTAGGTTACACCGATTTCCAGATGGTAAACACAACATTCACCTTCGGTACGCAGACGAATTCAATGACCTTGTCACAAAATTCCTTGATAGCTGAAGCTTAACAAATTTTGGGTAAAATTTAAGTTTTATTATGCGGGAATATATTTTCATAATTATAATTGTGTAAATGCACGATTTTAATAAAAAGCTTGATGAACATACATATTTCTTAAAAGATGATGAAATATTAATTTAGCAGTGAATAACAAATTTATCATTCACAGGTTTGAAGGAAGTGCAAACATAGGCAGTAAATGAAGTGGTGTAAAAAAATATGCAATAGAAAGGATATACGACTGAAATGTGGTGAATTACAGCTCGCCAGCATTCATAGCATCCTGATAACCTCTTCCCTGGCTTTGTTCGGGGTCCAACTTGATCATGTCGTCTATGCGGAGAATAGTAATCGCTGCTTCAGTAGCAAACTTGAGCGACTTGATTTTGCTCATAGTGGGCTCCAACACCCCAGCCTTTTTATTATCGCGCACAGCGCCTTCAATTAGATCTAGGCCGACGAACTTGAGATGAGCGTGGTCCACTTTCGTTTGGGAGGAGTTCTGATAAGCTCGTAGCTTGGCCACCAAATCCGTGGCATCTTGCGCGGCATTGACAGCTAACGTCTTAGGAATGACGAGCAGGCTGTGCGCGAACTCAGCGATAGCGAGTTGTTCGCGCGAGCTCAATGTAGTCGCGAAGTTTTCGAGATAAATGGAGAGTGCAGCTTCCACTGAGCCACCACCGGCCACGACTGATTTGGATTCGAGCACTCGTTTTACCACGCATAGAGCATCATGTATAGAACGCTCCATTTCATCACAGTAGAAATCGTTAGGACCACGCAGGATGATTGAGGCTGCAGTACGAGCCTTGGGACTAGAAAGTATATGCAAATATGACAATTAGTACCTTAAATATCTCAGCTACAAATATATAATACACTGGGTGACGGGGTCATCGGTTAATTATACTAATATTAACTACATATTAAGAAAAATTCGCGGTTGTAGCAATTTTTAATACGTTTATTGATTGGCTTAATAATTTGCAACATACCCTTTAATCAAAATGAGTTCATCATCTGAAATGCGCTCCTGGACGACTTCAGCTGCCTCACCAACCATGCTGTTGTCAAATGATTCCTCTCCTTTTGAGAAATGTAATTAAATTATAAGGCTACAAATCAATATAGAAAATTATATTCTCTTACCATCCATATTCGTCAAGGAAGTGACAAACGCAGCACCAGTCGCTTTAGCAATGCGTTTGAGATCAGTTTTGGTCACTCTTCGCACCCCCATTGCACCGGCTTCCACGAAATACTTAAGGCACAAATCATCAATACCCCCGGAACACAAAACCACATTGACTCCAGTGGATAGGATCTTCTGAATACGTTCCTTTGTAATGTCCAGTTCTCTAGCCCGAATCGCTTCTAGTTTATCAGGGTCCTCGATAAGCACCTGCACACCCATCTTCATCTTAGCTTTCTGAAGAGAGAAATCCAAACAAGCAATCTTCGCGTTCACGATTTTCTTTGGCATAGCCTGACTCGCCACTGTACAGTTGAGTGCGTAGCCTTGAATTAACACACTTTCGCGGGCGCTCCTCCCGTGCGCTTTCAATACGTTCACTGCCTTAATGGGATACAAAGCATTTCCCTTCGCATCAGTGATTTTAACAGCAACAGCAGCAAGGACTACCATCTGAGCAAATAAATCTGCATCCCTGAATACAGAAACATATTGAATTCGTTATACATATTTATTACATGTAAGATTCAATTCTTTTTCTATGATAATTAAAAAAGTATACTTACGCCCCAATAATTTTCGAACTCATTGACGTTTTAGCAACATTCACAATAGATTCCTTTCCCAACTCTTCCACAGGGATGGTCAAATTGTCTTGAATGTATCTACAAGCTTCTTTGCATGCTAGCCTGTATCCACTAATGATTGATGTAGGATGAATCTTTTGCTTGACAAGTTCATCAGCGTTTTTCAACAGCTCAGCAGCCACTATGACCACCGAAGTTGTACCATCGCCCACTTCTTCATCCTGTAATTGAGCCAATTCACACAGAACGCGTGCTGCAGGATGCTCCACTTCCAGAAGTTTCAAGATAGTTGCTCCATCATTGGTCACAGTAACATCACCAATATCATCAACCAGCATTTTGTCCAAGCCAACTGGACCCAATGAAGATTTTACTATGTTGGCTATTGAAGACGCAGCCATGACTATATTTAACACATAAAAGAATTAATTTCATCGTTATTTTATTTGTAACGCTGAGAATTTAGGTAAAACTTAGGAAAATGTTCACATCTGAGGCACATGATTCATGACAGAAGGTTATGTTCTAGAAGGAAATTTGTAGAAGCTCTAATTTATGTAAAATCTTACCGTTTTGCGTGCGTACCGATGCACCCGACACACGGGATCCGGCGACGGATAGAGGAGTACCAATTAACGACATTTTTCAACAGAATCAACGTTTACTTGTGGTTTAATTTCACTTAATCCAGGTCCTCCAAGAAGTTCCGGCAAGCACGATGCAAGATGAAAACCAGAAAGCATTGAAAACTTGGAGAGGGGATCGGGTAACTTGATTTAGGCGATTAAAACCGATTCAAAACGAATATTAACGAATGTATTCAAATTTAGGTAATTGAAAGTACACTTCGATAGATCGAAGCTATTTTGCTTGAATTAACTTGAAATTAATTAAATCTGGAGTTATTTTCTTCGGAATTGATGTTTTTAAGTAGAACATTGCTATATTCCCTTGCATCTTCATACTGTCAAGTGGCGCATGGATGAATCGTTTTTTAGATATTTAAGATATCTATTAATATCGCTCCCTTCAATACATTCATTAATTTACTCAAATAACGTTAGTCTATTTTTGCATATCTTAAATATACAAAGAATACAATAAATTATAACCAAAATATATAACACCTTCATAATGTATATTTGGTTGCCTATGTTAAATTATTTATTTCATAATTAACTTCTTTTTTCATTACTTGAGCAATTAAAAGTAAAATATTTTATGTAGATGTATATTTGTTAAATGTAAAGAAACTAATTGCAGACTGATTTATTAAATTTCTTTTGTATTTTATTAATAAAAATCAGTTTTGATTGCGGCTGTGTACATATTTTAAATATCTTATTATGTATTCTATTAATTAATTTAATATAACATTTTGAAAATGCTATTAAAAATACACCTAGATGTCTTTAACATTTTAGCAATTACATCGTATTGTTGTCCTTTTTATCAAATCAGTCACTAATCATTGCAGAATGTCAAAATTTTAGTGATCGTCCGCTCATTTTCACCCTCCATAATCACCATAATCTCATAACTAAACATTTCATTGGCCTCGCTCATCACATCAGCAGAGCAACTTGGCCACAGTCCTAATCAGAGATGCCATTACACCTGCATTCTCACCGTATTCAGTTTGCATTCCGCGCTGTCGTTGCGTTTTCACATTCTAACCTCAACGGGACGTCCAATGTGTTCCGTGCATTGAATCCATTCGTTCATTGTACCTCGTCGGATATGATTCTTCAACGTTTCTTCAGTCGACGAAGGGCAGATCTAAAAAACACGATAGCCTACCGCCGATTACTATGTAACAACGAGTCCATGCAAGCTGTCCACCAGCGACTGCGTGATATTCCTCGCAACTTCAAGAACAATTCCAGCAATGTGCTCAAGGTATGGGCTCATCAATGTGAATGTGTTCTGGCACAAAGAATTCGTCGCGGACAGCAGATGTTTGCGCTATATTCACGATTATGGCAAGAACAAGCGCTGCGCTCTTTAGTGAATAACATTCGCAAACATTTGCAGAGAAGAGGAAAAGAATTGATGTTCAGTGCTGTTCTTGCGTTCAACTGGGAGAGGAATCGAATCAGTGAGCCTGAGATGCGGACACATTTGGGAGAAATTGAGTATATTAAGATGTTGAAGCAAAAGACAATTGAATGCACTTCATGTGATAAGGCAGATAAGACTATTCTTGCCTTTTGTGAGTGTGACACTAGGAAGGACCTTAAGACCTATGATGGGTGGACTGTGTTCATTGAACAACAGGACCTGATTGTGTGGAGGCGGCCACACAAGTCTGGAAGCTTTGAGTACAAAGTTTATGGCAACTACAAGGATGTCACTGCTGAAGATTTTCTTAGTGTGCAGATGGATACATCTTACAGGAAAAAGTGGGATCCCACTGCAGTGGCATTGGAAATTGTTGAAAGGGACACTGTGGTGGGAACAAATAGTGATGTAGTTTATTGGGAAATGCAATGGCCTGTAAGTATAAATCTAATATTCACTTAAGTTTTCTTCGCCATTTTGACTGTCAATTGTCAATGCATTGGTACCAAAGAATTTTTGCGTATGGGCAAACGAACATCTCTTACTTTAGTTAGTCATTCAAGTTAGACAACCACATTTACACATACGTGTATATTTATACTGATTGAAATGTTGTTTCAGAGATTATTCGCAAATCGAGATTACGTATTTAAGCGCAGATTTCTAGTCGACAAACAAAAAAAACGCGTGATGCTGCTGAGTAAAGCAACGGAACACCCTAAACACCCTAATTTATCGAATAAATTTCGTGTCATTGACTACTGGTCAGCAATGGTGGTCAAACCTTACACCGAGATTGACAAACCTGGTTTGGAATTTTCATTAACATACTTCGACAATCCGGGAGTGAATATACCTGCGTCCGTCACAGCGTGGGTAGCCTACCGTGCGATGCCAGATTTTCTTAGTCGTCTGCGGGCCGCAACGATCAAATATAAACAATATTGTACACAGAACCAATGCCGTAGCATCTATTCGTATCAAGACGATAATGGAATCAAGAAGACTAGCAACATGGACGAAAATCCCAGTGACGTGCGTTGGGAAAGTGGTTGGGACGACAATTTCTTCACAGTGTTGAACAAGGAACTTGATGAAGAGGGCGCAGAGGTAGAGCAGCTTGAAACTAAAGGTATGGATCCCGGAGACAGTTCCGTTACAGAGCAAGTTATCGAGAGTGATGATCTCGTGCGAGTTGACTTACCTGCTCAGGTGAGTCAAGGAGTGAAGGATGTTACCAATGAGGCCAAGCCTGTGGTTGTTGAGGGTTCTCCCAGTTCAGCTCCGGGTGCTGAGGTTATACTAGCGCCATCACCAATTGTTCAAAATGATCAAAGCTACTGGAAATACTTGCAACCCACTTACTATATAAGTTGAAGGAACTGACGCGGCCATTAACTTGCAATTCATTCATTTAATCTGAATTAAGACTGCATTATATAAACATAGAAATAAAGATAGTATGGCACACATACATGGCAATGTGCAATTAGTCAGATTTTATGTTTGTTGATATTATATTGTAGTCGTTTTTGAGGCTGCTGTTGGTAAAAGCACCTGCTTTGATTAATTCATGGCCAAATGGATGAATATTTCCTGATTGCTGGCAGTAAGTGCAATTTAAGTACACTGGATAGTATTTGTATTGGATGTTAGTCATAATGTAAACATTTTTACTTGTTTATCATTAATTCTTATTATAAGGAAGCATATAATGTTCAAATTTTATTAGTGCGTTACTGGCTAGTGTGTGTTTAATTATTAAATAATTGTTATACTATATTTAACTAATTTACTATATTAACCAAAGAGTAAAAAAGCTTCCAACTAAGAGCGCGAATTAACCTGCTATAGATTTATCTGGACGATTAGTATGTAGGCTGAAGCCTACAACAAAGACAACTTTGTAAACAATGTTAAGTTCGTCCTCAAATAAAAGGAGTGAAATTATGAGTATGCCAAGATTTGAAAGCTTGCTGGTATTAACAGGCTTAATGAATAGTAATTCACAAGAGTAGGGACTAACAGTTGAATGTGAAGTGTGTCTGCCATATTACCACATCAAATAGTATTTAATTTTTTTCTAAAGCCCCTTAACCCTGCCTATGGGTCTGATCCCAGTACTTTCATGAGGCGCAAGCGGAACATTTGAAATTAATGCAATGGAAAAATAAAAAACATACGGAATTTTACGAATCAAGCGTCGGAAATTTCTGTTCTTCTCGGGAACGGGTACAGATGGAATTCTGGATGCTACCTCATCTGATACAGGAAGAGTTGCTCTTTCGATCTGTGTTATTCTCGGGTTCGTAAATTGATTGGAAATTGCCTAAAATGGCTGACAAAGATGGACAGTTTTTCAAATTACGCGTCGGAAAATCTCGATTTTCTCGGGTGCCAAGAGGGATGCAATTCTGCAGGATATGATATTTGATAGAGGAAGAGTCGCTCTTTCGAACTGTGTTACTCTCACGGTCGTAAATTGATTGGAAATTGCCTAAAATGGCTGAGAAAGTTGGATAATTTTTCGAAAATTTCAAATTACGCTTCGGAAAAGCTCGATATTCTCCAGTACCAGTAGGAATGAAATTCTGCATGATACATCATTTGATAGAGGAAGAGTTGCTCTTTCAATCTGTGAGACTCTCGGGTTCCAAAAATTGATTGGAACTTGTGCAAAATGACCGAGAAAGTTGGACAATTTTCTGAATTTGTCAAAACACCCGTCGGAAAATCTAGATTTTCTCTGGAACCAGTTGAGATGAAATTCTGCGTGACACCTTATTTGATAGAGGAAGAGTTGCTCTTTCAATATGTGCGATTCTCACGTTCGTAAATTAATTGGAAATTGCGTAAAATACTCGAGAAAGTTGGATAATTTTTCGAATTTTTCAAATTACGCTTCGGAAAAGCTCGATATTCTCAAGTACCAGTAGGAATGAAATTCTGCATTATACATCATTTGATATAGGAAGAGTTGCTGTTTCAATCTGTGGAATTCTCGGATTCGTAAATTGATTGGAAATTGCCTAAAATGGCCGTCAAAGATTGAGAATTGTTAAGAGTTTTTCAAATTACGCGTCGGAAAATCTCGATTTTCTCAGGAACCAAGAGAGATGCAATTCGCATGATATGTTATTTGATAGAGGAAGAGTTGCTCTTTCGATCTGTGTTACTCTCGCTTTCGTAAATTGGTTAGAAATGGCCTAAAATGACCGAGAAAGTTGAACAACTTTGCGAATTTGTCAACCCACGCTTCGGAAAAATTCAATTTTCTGTGGAACCAGTAAACACGAAATTCTTTATGATATCTCATTTGATAGAGAAAGAGTTGGTCTTTCAATCTATGGTACTGCCGTGTTCTTAAATTATTCAAAAGTGACCCAAAATCCACTTCGAAGGTGATCAATTTTCCCAACTTTGCAAATCGCACTTCGGAAAATAGAGATTTTATAGCGAATCGTTAGGGATGAAATTATGCAGGATGTCTCATTTTAGAGAGGAAGAGTTATTCTTTTGATCTATGATACTACCGCAGTCAAAAATTAGTCGGAACTGATGTAAAAACTCAAAAATAAGTGAACAAATCTCTGATTAATGTAGGCTTAGGCATCGCTCGTTTTATTCAACTCTTTGGTAATTTACTTACAACTCCTAGTACCGGGGGCGTTAGTGTAAATCGTGTAAATTCTCGAATTCGTGTAGGCCTAGGACGATTCTACCCACGGTCAACCTAATGGTCATTTACTTTCAATTATTAACGCTAGGGGACGCCAGTACACATTTTTTAATTAATGTAGGCCTAGGACGATTCTACTCATATTTAACCTAATGGTCATTTGCTTAGAATTATTAACACCAGGGGCGCTGGTATCGAGAATGTATGTAGGCCTAGGCGAGTAGCTGCCTCTCGAATTCACCGTTTATGGAATCAAAATGTACCGTGAAGCATTAGGAGAGTAGAATATATAGAGAAGTATTGGTCCAATAAATATTTTTGCATTCAAATCTGTTGAGAAGTGTTAGAACAGAACATGCTCATCTATACTTTTGTCACTTTTGTATACATACTTGGAATTTGAATGAATGTATTAAATTTAATTTTTATACGAACATTGTTTTTATTGCATTTTTATTCTCTGAACAATTAACACGTTCTAATATTTTCAGGAAAAATAAGTCCTTATTAGGACTAATATAGCATAGTATAATGGTGTAGCAGTTGAGGTACTGGCATTAGGAACACGCATTTGGAATTCGCTGCGTCAGCAAAAGTACTTGAATTTTTTTAAATAAATTCGAATTATTAAGAAGTTAGACAGCTTTAGGTCGTAGAAAAATTGCAAGTTGTAGTAAATGTGCCAAAAAGGCACTCGACTCTGCCCGCAGGTATGCTACAATTCTGATTTTTGTCCATACTAGTCGTTATTGTAGTCAAACTACCTATCAAAAAATTTTTGGAACTATGTAATTCTGAGTAATCTTAATTTAGTGTACTTGTTTGTTGTTAATTTTTGTATCTAGAAAGAACTTCGTAGGTAATGAATTGCCTCATTCAAAAAAGGCACTTGTTAAAAATTTTCTAAGTCCCAACCGCACTTCATC
>JAODVP010099518.1:0-11804 GCA_025400035.1 Tetradonia laticeps
AACTTCGGCTGAAGTACACATTCCTTATCAGTACTAAGGAAGGGCTTAGAGGGTTTTCCACCCGAATTCGCTACACACCTCTCTCCCTATACATATCCTATATCCTATATCTATATATACGTGCATGAAAAATAATTCCAATAAATTCAGAAAAATATACGATTAATTGCAATTGGCTGTGCGACCTTATTCCTTCACAAAAGATAGTATTTTGTAGGTCCAGCAAAGTGCTAATAAATGATTTATATCGGTATTTGGTGCTTGTTGTATATAATGGTCATGATTTTGACCAGTTGGACCAAGTCAATCTCTTCACCTTCTTTCAATTACCTGAGTTTTTACATTATTTAGCAAAATAAGTATCTCCATTGGCAATTGTAGCCATAAACTATTTTTTATTTGTACAAAGCACAAATTGGATACTTGGTGATATACGATATCAATAAATAAAAATGTCAGCACCTAGATGCGAGACTGAAGCTTCGACACACAGAATGCTGAGCTCAAGCAAAGACGAAACGAGGAAATTGCGTCTTTAGCAAAGCCATACAAGCCGAGAAGGAACAAAAAACGTCAGGAGAGTGAGGGTCTTCTCGGGTGTAATATATTAATTAAAGATTAAGTTGCGCCTTGTCGGCTTTCCGAGTGATTGCGATAGCGCTCACGAATCGCCTACACGACCACGTCGACCGCACGAAACGGAAGCGAACACGCGTTTCCTTGTTTCCTACTTCCTCCAGCCACACGTGCGGATTTCCATTCTGTTTATTGCTGGAAAAAGTTTATTAGCAACGTTTATTGACTGAAACTTACAATACGTATGTTATTTTTAAGTTGCTCACGTTGAACTTCAGTTGCATTGTTGCATCGGGAACCCACTGGAGACGCAACATTGTGAAACTTAGCGCAACATATCTTCGGCCGTCGGAGCCATTACGGCGCTCGTCGCAGAAAGCAACGACATTAGTGAAAATTTCCCCAGCGGCTGCAAGTCCGGCGCGAGGGGAAGAAATGGCGCGGCAGAGCCACGACGGGTCGAGCCATCCGCACACACGTGCCCGGTCGGAAGGACGAGAAGGACGAGGAGCCCGGATGGAACTCAATTTGATCCGCAATCGCAATCGCACTGTGTTTTACGTCTCCGGCCCAGCTTGTGACTATTAGACGCAACGCCCGTCGACGGGTGTAAATTGTTCGATGTCGGCCGAGCGATACGCATCGCATTTAGCCCTATGGAATTGCCACTCGTCCTATCTGGCATTTCCACGCGTCCACACTATTCCACATATGTAAGGATGTGAGGAGTTCTTTTTACAAAGAGATACGGCTGTATTCTTCTCATTTATAATTTATCTTCCGATAAATCTTTTTCACTATGTGGAAGAAAGTGGTAACAAGTAATTATAGTAAAGCGGGGAACGTGGGACGCCTTTTGAAAAATATTCATCACCACAAAAATTCTATTTTTTTAGAATAACTATTTTAACCATCAGACTTCATCACATAAAAATTTTATATTTTTTACTATACAATAAAACCTAATAATGCAATTTTCTAAAACGTTTTTTCCATTGCTACCGTACTATAGGGAACTTGGTAGGATAGCGGGGTTACTGGACCACCCAATCTAATTTCAAGGAAATAAATGAAATTAAATTTTTTTTATTGATAAAATAAACGTTGTTGAATAGTGAATCACTGTAATATTGCTATTTATATTATAGCAAAACATTTTAAAAATATAAAATCGAAAACTCGATAAATAGACTTGTAGTCACCGGCGTCAGACAGCCTTGAAAGTCGCCTTGAATGTAATAACATCATTAAAATCACTTGGGACAATAGTGGGAGAGCTTAAACTACACTAATCATTGAAGACCCACCACAATAAGTGCACGATTATGACTGTAGCAGAATTGTACGATGCGTCACTTCAAACGCATCTTCTCGGTTAGTTTTGACTGTAATTTTTAATAACCAATTTTCCCATTCCACACAATTCCTCACGATTCCAACAATCACCACTCCTCTATGAACTCCATCAACTAGACAATAAGATGTTGAAAAACAAACGCATCCGCGTCCTCCTTCAGTGTTTCACCGTGGTTACGGAAAATGCATTAACGACATATATTATTAGATAGGTTAGATGACTTTTCTTAACGAATGTTCCTTCTATGTAGTAAATTGCAATTACCTAGGACATACTTTCAATTGTAATGGTACGAGACCATTGTTGTCGCGGTGCTATTCAAAGTAAATCAATTCTGGAGGCCTGGAAATTAGAGGGTTTGCCCTAGACTCACATCTACTAACAAAATTTGTATCACACAAAACACACCTATGAGAACATTGTTACACTAGTGTGATTTAATTAAGCATTGAGAATGATAACCTTGTTTACACACGGAGAAAGGCTTGAAGAACGCGTTGTAGTGTCTTGTTATACGCGCACGTGCGCCGAATTTCTCACTTGTTTCATTATCTGGAGAACAATACCAACAGTGCTAACAAATACGCGTGAGGGATTGCCGTGATTAGTCGTTACTGATGAAACCTATGCTAGACTAACCTAGTATTTGGTTAAAGTGAAATAATTTGTTGTTATTTTGCTTCCGTTGGGGTCTCTTCATCACAGCATTTTTTTAAGTACACTAGATAAAAATGCGTTTCAGAATTTCATTGAAAAGTTAAGAAGACTCTCCTTTTTGACCAAACCAAAAATACCGAAAATTATGAATTTAAACAAACTTACACTTCCTTTCAACTCGTCAAAATCATTCAAGAATTTGATGTTTTAAAATTACTCATATACTGGCAGTAGATATGTATAAATAATGTTTTTGTTTTACTATGCTAATATTTAATGTTCTATTTTTTCAACAAAAACTCTGGATTATCTACTTTCATCATAAAAGGGAGTTGAATATATAGGTAATAAAATAACAACCATTATGATGCAAAACTAACGACTATGTAAAAAAAATATACGCTGCCCTCTTCGGTCGTGTTAAACAAAATCGTAAATAATGTCCGTGTTTAATCTACCTCCGCCATACAAAATTACTGCGCGGCGCAGCGCTGAAGACTTTTATTAAAATTTGTTATGCGAATGTTTAACATCATCACGATTCGGCCGGTTTTATGTTGGAATTTATGACTGCGCAAAATGTTCTTGGGCTATATAGAATGGGGAAAATATTAATTAGTGCGCTGATGAATCAGCTCTTCCTTCTGTTTTCATTTATAAGCACAATTTCGCTTTTCACCGCATTTTGACTGATTTGCGCTGATTTTCGCACACTCCAGCAAAACTTTATATCATATCAGCCGTTACATCACCCGCGATACATGGCAAACAATTCGGTAGAGGGCTAAAGTGGTTGTTACATGGCGGCAACGTTCATGGGGTCGCTGAGGTCTAAAATTTATAATGGGGCGCGGGAAATGAAAGATATCACGCGCAAATTGTCTGCGTCTTTATGTAATAATTCGAAAATTAAATACAGCGGGGGGAATAAATCACGTAGGCGGAAAATCCCGGCTGCTTTGCGAAGTCTTTAAAGTTTCATGCGCCAGCAGCTGCGGGGAGGTGGTGAGTAAAGACTGTATGGAAATAGGGATGAATGGCGATACGCGCTGTGGAAGAAAGTTCCAAGTTTGTATCTAATATCTTGCTGCGGCTAACTATTTTTCGACGGAGAACAAACGCGGTGTTCATAAATCATTCTTACAACAGTTTCGTAGTAAATCATAATTTACTATAAGCACATGTAAGGACATAGTAACTTGAATATTAAATTATATAGGTGCGCGGTGGCGCATTGCCAAGTTCGTATGCTGCAAGGTTTCTTTTATAGTAGAAAAAAGGGAAAACATTTAAAGGAATCTTTGGAGGATATGAGGAACGCGTAGAAGAAGGAGAGGAAGGTGTGGACGGTTGAGAGGGGAGAAACATGGAAAATCTGGAAAGAAGAGAGGAAGGGCTTGGAAAATGATAGAGAGAATATCCAACAATTCAGGCAGCGATTCAGGATCTGACCCAACAAATGAAGGAGGATAGGAAGCACAGAGCTGCAGAAGAAGAAAGATGAAGAAGAGCCTGCAGAAGTGGGAGAGGCGAGAGGACCGTAGGGAGAAAGAAGAGAGGAAAAAGAACGAGGTGGGGAGTGGAGAAGGAGAAGGTATGGAAACTGTTAGGTGGGGGCAAAGTGACAGTGGACAAAGTGATGGAGATGAATGACGGGATGATACTCGTACGTTTCGCCACGTTCCAGGATAAGACAGGATATACAGAAGCGGCTACGGGAGACAACGTGGGAGCTGAAGATGAAGGAAGAGAGGATATCAGAAGTTAGGGTAGGGGGAATTTGAAAGGGGTTGGCGGAGGTTGAGGCGACAAAAAATAAGAGAACAGGAGGAGTGAGAGTGGGGATATGAAATTTGGCATGGTTGAACACAGATGCTAGAAAATGCGGGGAGTGAGAAGGACTGGGAAGAATGGTTTGGTGGGAAAGACATCGTGGCAATAGTGGAAACCTGGATTGAGGAAGGGTCCTGAGAGAGTGTATGCGACAAACTACAGCAATGGTGGGAATGGTGGCCATTACCAGCAACCAGGGAATTTAGAATTTAGAATGGGGAATAGCTCGTGGTGGAGGAAGATAGAGACGTTTGAAGGAGGAAGCGGGGGAGCGAAAGAGGAAGGGGGAAAAGGATATTATGGTAGGATTTCAGAAGCTGTAGATGGGAGGTATGAGAGGAAATAATGCAATAAGAAAAGTGAGTGAAGGGAAGGTGCGGGTGGTACTGTGGAATATTGCGGGTAAGTAAGGACTGTGGGTAATGGATTGAAGGGCAAGATATTGTGGGAGTGTTGGAAACCCTGGTTAATGAGAGAGAATGCGAATGGCGAATGACAGAAGGGCACGAGATGATCGGTGGATGGCAACGAGTTGAGAAATATGTCAAAAGATGGAGTAGTGGGTGAGTGCTAAGAAGTGGGTGGACGAGCCTGTAGGAGCCAGTAGGAAGAAAGTATGTGCATCAATAAGTCAAATGCGGAATATTATTAGTTTGTTGCTTTTTTCTATTTATATTTTTTGGGGGTCGCCTGCGTTAAGGCATGTGTATATAGATTATGTAAATGAAGGATAGAAATACCAAAAAAATATAGAAATTTCAGCTCTAATATTTTTTAATAAAAATTTATTATATAAACGAATTGAAAAACATTTATAATATATTAATCTTTATATTTTTTAGAAAATTGTTTTTTGTTGAGATATTATACGAACAATTTTTTAACAACGTATTATTGCATGAAATACTCTTCAACCTAATAATAATTAGATTATACCAGATTACAATTTTAAGCAGAATAAAACATGTTATGTGTATAGTATTAATAAATTAAAATAATTGCAATTTTCCACCCAGTGCATGCTATTGTCCTGCGCTGCGGCCGCGCATTGTGTTCCGCGTTCGGATTCGCTTTCCTCCATTTTCCACTCTGTTTGTGCGGCGTGCGCGTTTGCCGTGAAATGATAATTTGTTGTTTCATTATTTACATAGGCGGAATGAGCAGGCAAGCGCGTCCGTCGGCGGCTGCAGCAGCGGGCGGCGCTGCCAGCAACAGCTTGCAGTCGCAGCGCCCGAACCGTCCGATTATTCTGCTGACATTGTTTGATATCATTTAAGAATTAAGAATTAAGTATATTTAATTATAAATAGTAAAACGGTGCGCTTGCCATATCGATCCACCTTAATCATTCCTTTTTGTTTCTATTCCATTAGCTATCAAAGAATCATTCATCGTTTTTCATAAAAGCCACATTATTCATGCAACTGTCACAATGCATGGAAATTGAAATTGTTTCCTTTGATGTATACTTGTTGGGGAAGCAATAATTGGATGATGACTGTAATTTAATTCATCCACTACCGACAAATAAATCTAAGTAGGTAGGTTATTGATGGTTTGTATTGATTGGCAGATTATAACCTACATTAACACTTTTTAATTTGTAATGACAGGAAAACGAATTTTCATTTACTGATTTACATTTTGTGTGGTACTGATGTAGGCAACCCTATACAGTTTAGGCAAAACTCTTTTATGAAAATTTGGCAAGTTGTAAAGTTTGTTTTAAATATTTATTCATTCTTAAATAATATCAACTTATTTAACTTGTGCCTACAACTAATTTGATTATTATTTTTAAGTTTCAGCCTACAATGTGGCGGCTTGCCTAAGGGTTAGGCAACATTTGGAACGGTAGTAAAAGTTTACACTAAAAGTCTTCACTAGAAGTATACCCATAAGCATTACTTTGTTCATTGCAAAATCATTTCTTCTTGTACGAGTTTGATACCTTTATAGAAACGTGAGAATTTTATTAGTATTAGGTTTCTACTGTTTGGTCTCTTCTACCAGCATCCTGAACTTCTCATACTTTGTACTTACATTTGTTTCCTCCGTTTGTTCTGCGCTATTAGCAACCGTAACTTCGGGGGCGGCGGGGCGGTGCTGGTCGCAGTGATTACGATTTAGGTACGACTTTTGCTCAGGCCACTTCAACATCCCCGTTACACGATATTCGAACTATAAATAATGATGTATATTTTATACTTGCTTTTCTTTGCTGCGGCAGGTAGAAGGTGGAAGAGCAGATACTCGTATTGAATATTTATTTGTTTTTGGCTTACTTACTTTGTTACAGCAATCCACAAAAGCTGAACCTTTTACCGAGTAATGCGTGGAAATTTCTTGTTCTAAAAACGTTTCAGGGGTGCGTTGCAGCTGGTGAAATCAAAATTTCAGTTAAAACTTGATTTTAGAGAAAATTAGAATAAATAACAGAATTATGAAATAAATTATTTACGTCGTTTTTATTTTTGTGCATTGTTTTTCATACATAATTCAACCGGAAGTGTTGCCTTCCTTATCAGGGTTATGTAACACGGCATGACCGTGAATGAAAACAAGTGTTAAATTATGCAACCCTATGTAATACACGCTTTAAAACGTTAATAACATCCAGTCTTACACCTTGACCACGTAAATTGATATTCCTTTCACATTACACACATAAAACGGTAGCACATATTATCATAATTTAAGAAAACTACTTCCTTTCTTTAGCACCTAGCAATATACACATATATTTCTCAAAAGTGCTCGATCCAAAATAGACCGATACTAAAATGTGATTTATATAAGATTTATGCTTTAGTTTAACGATTCCGCCTCCTTTCGCAGCAGCAACATATCCTTCCTAGCCAGTATTGTATTTACCAAACCCCATTCATCCATCCACCGCCACAGCTTTTCCGAAACAGGGTAAAAGTATAGAGACACAATAATTATACACTTGGTATTCGTATGGATGCAGAACGAAGGACGAAAGCCTTAATTCGTTGTTCGCAATCGGTTATTTGGCTGTAACATGCTGAAACCGTGATCCAGCTTACATGAACATTCAGTGTCTATATTTACCCGAAGTTTATTACCAGTTTGGCAGTGCAAAGCAGGAGGTAGTTGAAAACTAGCTGAAGTAGTTGTAGTGGTATCCCGAGTGGTAACCATAGTGGTGAGTACATAGCTGAAAACTCAAATGTATGCCGAGGCCCGCAAAAGAGGTTAATAGCTATTCAAGTGGGTATTGAATTATGCGTGCGGCATACAATTTCGTATCCGTGTAGCGTAATTAGATGTTTGCTTGTTTTGTGCCGACGTTGCTATCATTGGAGCTTCCTGCGCAAAGCGAAAAGGGGCGGCAGAGCAGGAGCCGCAATCGTTTATTTCCAGTATCAACGCCCAGTGATTTTATCGTCTACATCAGGATGTACCTAGTCGGAACCCAACAAATTTTGATGATAATAGTGCGTTCAGGAATACTACAGCACACAAGCCAACGGCTGTTTTCTCGTGAATCGTCAATTTTTGTTTTTTTTATCATGTCTGTCATTATCCGCGCTCATGTCAAAATTCGAGTTTAAAGTCTATACGGAGATTTCAGGGCTGTGCCGAAATGGAATGCCTAATTCAAACCTGCCTGAAGCAACTGCTCCAAACATGCTGCCATGCAGCTGATCTAGTACTATCACCAGTCTCAACCAGTCTAGTAATGTGCTTCATACAGCTGCGAATCGACTAATAACTATCTGCTACCGACGACAAAGCCTGTCAAGCGACGCGGGCTTCTCACACCCGCACGTCTGCTTATGAGGCTGGTGGCTGTCAATCCGTCCATCACGATTCCAGAATATACCAACACAAAGATTTTCCGGTGTATCTAAATTCAGAATACAATATCCTATCTTGTCTTCTTCATTTCATTATCCATTACATTATGTCGCTTCCCCTAACCACACAATATACCTCGGAATATGGTTTGATATATGATAATTACCTAGAATAAGACCGAATAATAAGCTAGTGTAATATGTTAAGCCTGTTGGGTTCTAGAGAGCAGGGTCCCTGACGACAACGAACCTATGCCTTGTTCATTTAGTTCAATCTCTACATCCCAAACTTTATACCCTCGAGATATTAGGTCTACTACTATGGCACTCTACTTTCAAAATTCTTCCCGGTTGCGCACCGGGTTTCTTGTCTAAAAGAGACGTGATATGCGAGTGCATACGAACGTATTTCACTCCAAGATCGATGGTTGTTTGCGTTTCTTTTAGCGGCAGTGCAGGTGCGGAGAACAAACAAGTGAAAATGTGAAAAATGGTTTTCG
This sequence comes from Tetradonia laticeps, assembly GCA_025400035.1. Classification (NCBI taxonomy): domain Eukaryota; kingdom Metazoa; phylum Arthropoda; class Insecta; order Coleoptera; family Staphylinidae; genus Tetradonia; species Tetradonia laticeps. Next base: position 8,748 of record JAODVP010099518.1, read on the forward strand.
AAATAACTTCATATTTGCTCACGTGCCGCACGCCAATGTACGGACAAACAAGCTGTCAAATCTTGTTTTTACTAATATTATTAGGTATCATGGTATTAAATTAAGATTAAGTAAATAGGGCATGACGAGATTCGAAGAATAAATAAAAATTAGGGCAGGTGAAGGAAACGACAGTTAGAGCGACTGGACCGTCTTCCCCGTAGGTCCGTCTACCCCATTTTACTCTATGTCTATACCTTCTCGTGGCCTGTTTATTGACAGTCTTCATATACCAGATATCATAATGACTTTTCCTGTTAAGGTTTTATTTTATCACTAATTGTAATCACAGACAAGCATAAAATAAAATTAATGGTAATTACAAAAATTGTCAAAATGAGCGAAATTAATAGGAAAACTTGCGCAATCCAATAGTAATTTGTAAATTAGAAGAATAAAATTACGAGAATTCTATAAGACCGCTACTAAACTATCTGATAATACCGCATTTGCATTTCCATGCATTTCTCTGAAACCTTCTTGCATTTGCATGCAACCGAGCTCTTTTCGCGGTCGCCTTTTAGGGTTTTATTGCATCTCTCAGATTCCATAGTGCGGGCGCTCCGTTGAAGCACAGAATAAAACTTTTCCTCCAGGACGCCCATTTTTCCCGCCCGGGAGCACACAAAATATAAAGTTTCTTTGTTATGAAGATAAAGGTTAGAGATCAGCCAGCATTATCTCAGCCTCGTCGCTCTTTATCTACGCTAACTAAGTCGACTTAAACTATGCATTATAATATGGATATGAATGAATGCAATGGGATCTTCGATAATATCATTTTCTTTAGTTTGATTCGGAACATATTCTATTAATTTATTGCTTGGAATGAAGTACATTTTTACTTTATGCCTCATTCTATTCTTATTCCAATCGACTACGTTTTCGATATTACTGCATGCATTGTGCGTCTGGCTGCTGCACTTCATCATCCAACCGGGATCTTTGCAGACATAGTGAGAGACCTACTATTCCCAGTCCTATATGGAATGTCATATCGACGGAGTGTTTCCAATATAATGTTACTGTAAAAAGATGTAAAATATTTGATAGGAATTTACATTACCGAAAATGTTTTTTGTAACCAGAGCATTTTCGGCCACTAAAGTGGAATTCTCCAAGCAATACGTACACTCTGTAAATGCTATGCGGGTACAATCACCAGCAGCTTTTACAGCCAGGGAAACGAATGGCAGCTTTTCCCCTGCGCGAGTCCTAACATGGCCGACTGGAAGAATGAACTGCACACTTTGCGCTGTGCGCTCCACGCGAGAAATATCAATTTTCCTTCCGGTGCATCGATCAAATGAAAAACAATACGTGCCGACTCGCTTGGCACGAAATACAAATTCGATCATATTGACTGGAATTTATTGATTGCAATAATGCCGACTGTAAAGTACGTAGAGACGCATGGAATATTTGATGATTGCATAAAAATTGAATCTCATCTCAAACGAGAAAAATATATGTCCGCCAGACATGAGCTGAATATTTAATGTTCGACTTATAACAAATTATGTAGCACTTCACAGCATACAGTGAATAATTAATTGTGCGATTATTTTAAACAGTGCTCACTCTGTAAAAATTAATAGCGCATGATTATCAGCCACAAAGAAGTGTCAGCTTCAATTTTTTCGCAACAACAATTACCGCAGCTTTATTCAACCAGCCGGGTAGTCGTAATGCTTTGAGCAATGCGCCGTGTATGAAAAAAGAATGCATGAGCTTGTTATCATCAAACAAATATTTCACGAGCGTTTTGCATTCGCAGCGCGGCGTTCATTATTAATCTATCTTTGTGCATCTTTTGTGACCAGCAAAAACTGCGGGCGACTGCAGGATGCACGCGCGCGTGTTCGTGTTTAGTAATTAATTTCCTTTTAATGTTGCATTTTAAATGAACGCGTTAATATACGGATATGCTGCTACGCAACAGCTAGTATTTATAATAAGACTACTGAAACAGAACGGTAGCATCACACAGAGCGATATTTAAATATTTTAACCGCATTTTGTACTATTTTAAAATTTAATAATTAATGAAATAATTTTAGTACTTTATATTTTGTAATTGACAAAACTAATGTGTTACAAGTAACGGTTACTGTTCCTTTGGCTCCTAAGTACTTTTTATTCCTACTTTCTTTATATTTTCTAGTTTTTCTTGACCTTTTTCTCCTTGCTATTTTTTGGCTTTGACAAGAAGGCACATAGTAAACAGCATGAACACTTGATGACCCCGACTGTGATACCAAGGACAGCGAGAAGACACAAAGCTATGAAACCGAAGACGTCTAGCAGGAGATATTGGTATAAAGGCATTCCAACAGCAGCAGTGTGTAGGTGTGGTGCACCTTTATGACGAGCAACGTATTCCAGCCAGTAGATAGCAGTATCCATTGCAGACATCGGACGATCTCGGAAACGAGCCGAAAGTTCTTTAGCCTTTTTGTTAAATCTATAACATAACAATATATTAATTATATAACATACATTGTTGTTTAAAGGTTTGCTCAATTATACTTCTGTGCTTATTTAAGAATATATACATTAATATTGTACAACTGCACTTACTCTGGCTCCAGCACGTTTTTCAGCGCGTTGTAGACCATCTCTTCGTCTACATCTTTGAGGTTGAGAATGACGCCACCGCCTACAGCTTCCAAAGCGCGTGCGTTCATGTGCTGGTCGCCGAATTGTGGCATTACCACCACCGGCACGCCGCAATGCACCGCCTCCGTTGTTCCTAGGAGTCCTCCATGTGAGATAAAAGCTTTCACGTTGGGGTGACCTGAACAAGAGAAACAACAAATGGTAATAGTAATTTAATGCTGGTGTATATACTGTAATAAAATAGGTAGACAAAAATATACTTGAATTATATAACTCAATTTTTGAAATACTGAATATTAACTTCAACAGCTAAGACTTACAACTGAGGGCTACCAAATAAGAATTCAAGAATTATAGTAAACAAAGTTTATTATAATGTTATCATTAATAGCACTTTTT
>JAODVP010099518.1:16417-27830 GCA_025400035.1 Tetradonia laticeps
CTAGTGTATTTATCTACTTATACAGAATGAGTCAGAACTCTACCAACTAACTACCGAGGATGATCAGGGTTGTTTTCTGAGTATTTTGATATCAGGGACTGATGGTCTCCGATTGTTCGTTACGGAGTTATTGAACTTTCATGTTGTGTAGAATTTAGATAAAGAAAATATTGCAATTATTGCAATTCTTCCTGGTGTAAAATTGTGTAATTACAGAACAACAAAGTGGAATAACTATAGAAGGAAGTATGGGACACCATACATTCCTGATATCAAAATACTCAGAAAACCTCCCTGATCATCCCCTTGAAGTTTATTAGTACCCTCACCCTGTAATATCTATAAGTTTTTGTTAGTGGCCGACAATTTTTTGAAAAAATCAAGATTTTGTCTTCATTTCAAGATCACTGACAACATTGTCAAGAAAACAAGAAATCTTGAAAACACTTGAAAAACAACAAAAACGTATTTATTTATGAAGAAGATAAGATATTTTAATATAACATTTTAAGTTATTGAATATATTTTTCGCTAGGAATTCATAAAAATCTATGTATATTAAGAGATAATAAATGATAATCCCATTAGAACTGAAATTGCAAACAAGTTTTTATTTTATATATCAAATTTATAACAATTATAGCACATTTTTAAATCTGAATAATAAGCCATAAGCCATAGCATATAACATCTTCTTATGGAATCACGGCTTAGACGATTTCTTCACTGTTTTTTTTTTAATTGGCTTTTGACAGTTGGTATCACCACAAAATTCTTGGCCATTTCCGATAAGAACTAGTAAACATAACCATATCTTCTCCAGCAATCAAAGAAATTCGGGCAACTCCCATTTTATGGACAGGGGCCTGCACGAGACTGCTGGCAATCACGAAGGTACACATGCGCAGTCATAGTAAAGACAAGATTTAAGATGTGAAGAAATCGTCAAGACAATACTTCTTGAGTTTGCTCAATACAAGAAAAGAAAATGTTATCAACACAAGAATGCTTGTCTTGTTGAACATTAGGTTTTGGGGAAAATCGAATAAAGAAATAATCAACTCTAGCAGACAAAAATAAAGGTATAAGTAATACAAATAGTAAACTTTAAAATTATCTCCACAATTACTCTCGCAGATATTTCGTTAACAATATGTTTCTTGACTAAATAATTATGTTTATTTACTAAAGTTAAGGCAGAAGAGTTTTTTTGCGGCCAGTAAGTCAAATTTTAACAACGATTCTTACTACAAAATATTTACATTAATTTGCAGATACCAAATACAAAGAAACAATAAATTTAACAAACTTTTTATGTACCAACAAAAGGTCATTTTCCCATCACTTGCCATGCAGTTTAACCGAAACGAAATTATCACTATATTAATTTAATTTGAGACTCTTTCTATTAAGATTTTCAATAGGACTTACTAGAATAATCACTGGAAAACATTCTTTATTTATAAACAAGTGACAACCTCGTTTAAAATATCTACGGTGTAATGAATTACAACACTACTAATAACTATGCTCATCATTGACAACTTTAGTTCTTCTTGACTTTCTTCTTGTTGTCTTTCGACCCAAACAAAACTGACATGATTGTGCGGTATATAAACTTAGTGACATAGATGGTCACAAACAGAATTGTGATACAACACAACGCAAGGAAAGCAAAGACGTCCAACAAGAGGTACTGGTATAAAGGCATGCCAACTGCAGCAGTGCGCATATGATGAGCTCCTTTATGACGAGCAACATATTCGATCCAGTAGATGGCAGTGTCCATGGGCGACATGGGACGATCGCGGAAACGAGCCGAAAGCTCCTTCGCTTTCTTGTTGAATCTAAAACAGAAGAGAAGCAGCATGTATTTGCAGAATGATATAGTGCTCAAGTTTTAACATGTTTAAGACTTACGCAGGGTCCAACACCGTTTTGAGCGCATTGTAAACCATCTCCTCGTCGGCCTCTCTAAAGTTGAGCACAACTCCGCCGCCTCCAGCTTCTAGTGCGCGGGCGTTCGTATGCTGGTCACCAAACTGCGGCATCACCACCACCGGCACACCACAATGCACCGCCTCAGTGGTTCCCAACAGACCTCCATGAGCAATAAAAGCCTTCACATTAGGATGGGCTACAACAAACGGAAAAATGACAACCGAAATGTATTTAGGACAGTCGTATTCCAACTTCTCTCATATCCTTCCAAATTCTACAACCCACCAAACAAACATCAAGCCATTCATGCATGAATGCATGCGCTTGTACTCAGCACACGTGTATGCATCGGCATCGCCGGGAAAACTTAGCAACTAAAACTAAATTTCCACTTGCACTTGGCGCGCGCTAACCCATTGTGCGATACATTGTCGCGCGTCATTGTTCGGCGCGTGGCGATTTTGCGAAAAGATAACGCTCGCCGCCCCCAACAAAAGACGACCGAGCGCGAACGGTCGCAGAGAGCAGGAACAATGCGCATCAAGAACAAACCAGAATTACTGTATTCACTCGAAATCTCTTGCGGCGATGCTTTGTGGACAAGGAAAATTTACTCTAAGTATTCGGTCCGTAAAGTTTTGCGGTTTAGCGTTGAAATGAAGAGATTGCCTCCACCCGCATCTGTATTGTTACAACATTTCACAACCCTACGTTTTCCATCAACTTACATAAAATGTCGAACTGTGGCATCCATTTCTGAATCATCACGTTATCTGGCTTGTCTGGCATCGTTTCGTTCTCCCATTTCCAAAGGACGCGTTGCTTGAGGCGTGCAAACGCCTTGAGGAAAACCTTGCGTTTCTCTTCGGGGAAGGTGTGTCCTTTGATCATGGATCCCATGCTAAAGTAGATGACGCCGTGCTTCGATTCGTTTATCCATTTCTCAATGTTCTGTAAGGACACAAGCAAATCTTATCACAAAACATACAAACCCCTAAACAAACTGAATCCCTTGGCATTGCAAAAGTCTTCAGTTATGCATAAATGTGAATTTAAAAAAGATAAATAATATTATCTTGCCCGAGGTAGATGGGATCATAGCAAATATCCGCCGCAAATCGGGATATAAGATGTTCATTGTTTGTTATCTGCCCGTTTTGTTGTTCTTTGTTAGTTACAAAAGTTAGGTACAAAAATAATAAATCCTGAGAAAGGAACAACTTGTAAGTCACATTGTTTTCTATAAAACTTTAAAAAATGAATAGCCACTTCCAGATAATACCGGAAATAAGAGATCGCTATCTGAAACCGGTTTTCAGTAGATGATTCAGAATGGTTTGATGTGGTAAGAAGATTTCAACTTTAAATTGAAACTAACCTGGAATATGAAATACAGGTTACTTTTAAACAGGTTCAAGTCATGAGGTCATAAAACATCATGAAGGTTATACCAGTTAATATTTATGGAATTTCTGATTATACACTGCTGGTCGCAGAAGATAAATTAAATTTCCGCATAAAAATTCCATGCATACAAATTATTATCGGAAGAGGCGTCTGGCTAGCATTGGTGTCTAATGGCACTCTATTATTGGATATGTTCATGTGCGCATTGAATTGTTATTAAATCGCACAAATTGCTTCGCATGGCAGTCGTTTACGATGGTAATGACAGAGATTCTTCGCATGAAACAAAAAATAATTAGAATTTTTATCTTCAATTTACAAATAAAATAATTCCGATTTTTTTTGTTTTAACGCAATTATAATTAATTAACGTTATATAACACCCATTTCCATAATTTAATAACCTATAATCGTATGTGTCGTCAAAAGTTAAAGAAGACATGTGCAACAAATCAGATTCGCGACTGCTTCGACTGTCGCAAAAGAGTCAAATTTCCATAAATTTCGCGGTTGTGCACCACATTGTATAGTTGTATCATGCGGTGGCAAATATTCCGAGCGGGAGCAGCGCGATTCGAAATTAAGTTAAGGTCCGCAGATGACGCGCAATGCAAGAGTGACACGCTCTGACAGCTGTTGCTCGCTTGCCGGCGGCAGCACTGTCGGCGGTAAAATGCCGACGCATTGCATTCTTTCATGTGTCACTCCCAAAGTCGCTGCGGAAATATAATTTTTAATTTGATTACAACTCCCTTGACTGGCAGCAAGGCTACTACCGACTAACCTCGTCTATTATCATGCAAAATCCCCCCACAAAGAAACCTTATATGTACTAAAATAAAGTTCTCACCATTGGTAATGTGTTAAGATTTCCTATGTGAATGCCACCGACTTCAATCACCCCGGGCACTTTCGGCAATGACCAGTGTAAGCTAAAGTGTGTGTTGACCAACAAGAGGCTGGCATTGCGCGCCCAAATCCCGACATCATCAATTTCCGCATCGATAAACCGCCGCGCGTATACGTTGGCCGACCGCACACTCATGATTTCATAAAGCCAGTGGGATGCGGCAAGCACGATGGAATTTTCCACCCTTTGCAGGAAACTCATCGGCGCGCCGTGATCCAGGAAGACGACCGGCGCGTAAGCCGGATTGTCGGGATTGCCCAAATGTGCGTTGGTCCACGGCAGCGCATAGCACGAGCTCAACGCAATTAGCGGTGCGCGTAGCAATTTCATAATGCCCAGGAAGCAATCACTATTGAAATACTCCGCAAGCACCACATCGAATTTATCCCTACACTCACTCTTAATTCCGCTCAAAAATGCCTGGAATTTAGCGGATTTTAAACCGTAATGACAGGCGCTCTCCGCAAACTCCGAAATTAGCACCGGCGTTAAATATTTATCCACACGTGTCGCAATTTGATTTTTAGCTTGATTTAGTGGTATCACATCTCGCAGTAATGGCACTGAACCAGCAAGGTTGATATGTTTAAGATTTGAACCATTCTTCGTGGGGCTGAAGTGACTGATCAGTGTTATTTCATGACCATGTTTTTGTAATTCAGATAAGAGTGCGTCGAATGTGTGAAAATGACTTTTTATTTGATGGGGAATTATTACTAAAATGTTTAAAGATCTGGTATGGGGTATAAAGAGTAATAAGTTTAATAGAATGGACAGTGTAAGCATTGTGGAATGCACTGTTGGTTAATTTAAGACTGAAGAAAGTTCTGAATGCAATACAGTTTATATGGCGTATCGAAGCCATCAAAAGGTAAACAATATAAACAGCATTGAATTTCAATACTTGATTTCAAGAAAGATGATATGTCATCGGAGACAACATAATATCATGCCATACAATAGAATTCTTGACCAAGTACTGTTCAAATTTAACTGCAGCACGCTTTAATTCAGTTGTATAAATTTATTTTTCATGGGTGTATAATGTTGTTTTGCAATTACTGGAAGGCACATACAAGTTAAACCAGTGGTTCTTTAATTATCATGAAAATCCTCTCAATATCTTATTGGACATACCCTTTGTAATTAATCCAAAGTATCTATCAAACCAATACCTTACTAATGGGTTTAACGCTTTTCGGAATATGTAACCCACAAATTTGCACATGTCCAGGATTCAAATCTCTTGGCGCCATCAAAGAAAAGTGCGTGTGCTCCAACATCAAACTCGCCCTTTGCGCAATCTCTTCCAAAGGTGGGAGATCCCGGCCGAAAGCCTCCTTGGCCAGCTCGTAATCCTTCGGCTGGTGCATATAAAAATATACCAAGCGCGAGTAAAGATCGACGAGCAGATTACCCATCCGCTCGGAAAAACTCATCGCTCCAGTGGTGCCCATCCAGATGTTGGGATTAAATGCCGGATTGAAGGTGACACCGAACCGACTGTGAAACCAGGCGAACATCGTGGTGGTGCTTAGTTGTAGAAAGGGCACTTGCAGTCGGTGCACCAGACCGAGGAAACAATCATTATTGAACGCATGCAGTACGACTAAATCAAAACGATGAGCTTGCGATGCTCCCGTATCATTCCAATGTATCCTAATGAGTTCCTGCACATTCTCTTCAAAAATGCCCTCTTCGCACGCATGCTTGGCCAAATCATGCACCAAGTTCACTTCCCGAATGACATTATACTCGTCCAATAGTTTCAGATCGCTGTACTTGGCTAGTGTGTGATCTATAGAGTGGTTGCGCATGTGCGCTGCTTGTCTGTATGGCTGCAGGACAATCTCCCGCAGGTTGTCGCGCGCTTTCGCCTGAGCGGCATAACTAATTAACGTAACATGGTGTCCTCGATCGACGAGCGCGTTCATTAGTGCGCTCATGAGTGCGCTGTGTGATTTGCTCTGGTGCGGCAGGACGCCGAGAATGTTGTAGGTCGTAACACATTGCCAGCCGCAAAGTAGCACTAGAAGCACTTGTGTTTTGGAAGCCATCTTCGCACTAAATACAATACCTCACTGCACAAGAATATTAGAATTATAACGCATTTATTATCTCTGCCAATGATAACCGTAATATATCGGAGTGCCTTACATGAATGGCGACACTGCACATTATTAATTATGCAAGTAAACGGTATTGCAATATGTTTTCCATTGGTGTTATCAATTGTACTCAGGAAATGTCACAACTTCATTTTCATTAATGTTTATGTGTAAATCCATTAATAAATTTCCTTGTTGCCTACTAATACTAAAATTGAACATGCAGAATTTCAAAATTCCTCTCTACCTCACTATCAAATATTTGCGTCTATATTATAAAAAATACTAATTCAGGTATTATTGCCACTATCACTTTGTCCGCGCGTATTCGTGCAGACAACAATGTTTAATGAAAACTAATTAGTGCGTTAATAGTCGGCGCATAATAGAAATTATCGATCGTGATCGCTAGTCGCATCGTCATTAATTAGTACCATAATGCCCCCAGCCGCGAGGATGAACGCCGCCGCCGCCCTGCATTACATTAAATAACGCCAGCGTTAAATTAATTAATTAATTTTACCTGTGGAGGCGGGCGCGCTTTTGCGCCGTGCAAGTGAATGCCGGCAATTTCGACAATCGCCGGCGAAAGAGGCCGAGGTCTCGTTAGCGAAAAATGTGTGTTCGCCAGCATCAAACTCATATTTTGACCGAGGGTAGACAATGCAGGAAGGTGATGTCCAAACGTTTCCCGAGCAATCTGATAACTAGCTGCGTCCACATAGTGTCTGCCCACTTCCTGTGTAAACACATATGCGATGGTGTTGCACACTCTCTCAAAGAACGTCATCTCATCCGAGAAACTCATGAAATGGTTTGGAATATATGCTGGATTGTCTGGTATGGCAAAGAAATGATTGGCCCATGGCATCAAAACATGTGTGGTTATACCAATATGAGGTGCTTTGAAATACCAAGCAAGTCCCAGGAAACAGTCCGTATTAAACTGTTCGATAAGCACTAGATCAAACTGCCGTGATTTTTGTAGAAACTTTCTCATAGCAGGTGAATTCAAATGCTGGCAGGATAATAGTCCATTCCTAGCAATAAATAACACTTTGTCGAGCTTGGTCATCTTCATAAACCCGTCAAAATCGAAACGGATTTTGATATCTTCATTTGGCGTTAATTGAACATCTTCAAAGTTTGTTAAAGGAACTTGTTGTGGAAATTGACTTATCACTGTAACTTGATGACCACGTATTGCAAGCTGCTTCATCAAATCTTCGAAGATGAGGTAGTGGCTTTTCCCTTCAAAGGGAAACACTCCAAGAATTTTATAACCACGCACTTCACGCAAAAACAAAATCATCGCTGACCAGCACAAAAATGGTAAAACTCTCATGGTTATAATTTACACGATTCTGTTTGGTGCGATTGTACAAATGTTAGATATGCATAAGGACATAAATCCGACTTGTATTTGTACAAGAATGCAATTAAAGCATGAATGTAGATAACGTAAATGCGTAAAATAATTTATGTGTTGTGTAGTCCTGTTTTACAAAAGAATCAAGCAATAACTTTCGTAAATATTGAAATCTTGCGTAAACAATGTTGCTTACATAAATTATAATTAATGGTCTCGTAATTCAATGAAACAAGGAAATTAATTTCAACACAAATACATCATATTAAGATTGAAAGTAGTTTTGGAAGTAAATTTTAATATTATAATTAATGAAATGTCATACTCCAATATTATTCAAATGTGTTCGAATTATTAATGAACAAGTTATAAGTCTATGATAGCTCAAAGGCTAGAGCCCTGCAGTACCAATGCAGTCGTTTGCGATTCGATTCTCAGTCATAGGATATCTTTTCATTAATCATTTGAACCTAAATAATATTGGAGTATGAATTTTCATTAATTATAATGTTACAGATACTTTAAGCTTTACCCAATTCCACAAATATATGTCATTAAAAAACAAGGCATGTCTTAATAGGTTTGGGCCAAGTTTTTTGGTCAATGTCTTATTATTTATAATTACAAGCATACGGATCACCATAATGAAGACCGTTCTAGGCATACAATTTATGATATGGTCTAGCGCAGTATACGGAATCAGATATCAAATATTGTAATGGATTTACCTTTGGAAGTTCTTGCATAACATTATTCAGTATATGCACCCCTGCAATCTGTATTACCCCAGGCACTATTGGCTTACCCCCATGTAAACTAAAATGTTCGTTCACAAGAACCAAACTAGCATTATTCGCAATAGTTTCCAGGTGGGGAATATCATCTCCAAAAGCTACTTTTACAAATTCATAGTCAATGGGAAGAAAATAATAGAAGTAGAGATAATGACACCAGATCCATTTAAGAGTATTCATTAGTCTTTCGCCAAAAGTCATTCTGTCATTGACGCCCATAAAAAAGTTGCTCACATACGCAGGATTATCTGGCTGGCCAAACCTTCGCGTATACCACGGTATCAAAACATTTGCACTGATATGAATATACGGTGCTCCCAACCGATGGACCAAACCCAAATAGCAGTCGGTATTAAATGCATGGACCAAAATAACATCAAACCTCTCCTTCTGTTGCAGCAACTCTTTTATGACGTTTGATTTTAGCCCCACTTGACATGCTTCTTTTGACATTTCGTGAAGAATGATTACGTTCATGTAACTAGAATCCTCTTCCATGCTTAGGTTTACAAAGCGGGGCATATTTAATTCACTTTTCAATATCAGTTCTCTATAACCAACGCCTGGTGTAGAGTCGTAAGTAAGAATAGTGACATCATGTCCGCGATGGTGTAGTTCTTGTAAAATTGGCTGGAAGGTGTTCCGATGCGCTTTTCCGAAGTGGGGTAAGATTCCGAGTATGCGATATGTACTAACACTATTAATTTCAAAAACTATTATAAATGTTGTCGTTAATAAAAGTTGTAAGCACTGCGGCTTTGCCATGTTTGACTCACAATATAGTAAATCACGTCTGGAAGTTTTCACTGTAAATAGCACATTTAAAGTAGAAACACCGATAATATTTCATACTAATCAACACAGTACAACGTACCACTTTCTGACAAATACCGAAATAGATATTAAATATAGCTTATCATAGAGTTATGTACACCATTAGCATAATATGGTATTCGTTTTATTTAGCTTAAAGACATAAATTTATTATATTTTTAAACTTTAAAAATCCTTATCACCACTTTTGCTCTTACTTGTTTACCATGGAAATCGCGCAGAATTTATCACCCAGAGTGAGTCTGGAAGAAAGGGCCATACTTTGGAGGATGATACTAGTGACGATTCTGAACAAAAGACTAAAGATGAATGAAAAATATTTATCAACATTTTATTACACCGGAATATGTATTGTATTTTTTAATACCTGGTCGGACTATTCTTCGTCATCATAGAAAAATTTCATCATTCTTACTATGGAATAAAACAAAAAATATCGATTTCTACAAAATATATTGTGTCCCATCTCTGTCCAACCCTACCGGACTGTTGGGAGAGAAGGAACACGAAATGAAATGAATGTAATTACAGTGAAATTGCCAAATACAGTTACTTAGTTGAGTAGGCATTGAAATATTTGTGTTTTTATTTCAACAAAATAATTTGAGAACTTACTTATCAAGTCGTATTTATTAAGAACTCATATTCAAGTCTGTCTCATTGGATCGTGAAACTATGCTCGTCACGCGGGTCCCTAATGTTAAAAGATACATGGAAAACATGTTAATTTCATGATATGAAGAAGAAGTCTGTCTGAATATGTGTGAATATCCTTCTGATACAACGTCATTGCATATAAGAAATTTATAAAAGATTAACAATTTGTTTTTCTAAGGAATGGTGAAATTGGTGTGAAAATTCATGTTATATAACGCAGAAGACCGGCCCGTTTTTTTTTTCTATTCCCTATTCTAAACCGCTTTCGAATCAATCACTACCATAATTTAGAAGTTTACACAGAAAATGATATCCCTTGTAATTTGAATTAATTAAAACCCCTTGCTGAATTGTCAAAATCTCTATTTCTAGATTATTCTTTTTTTGGCGTGAATTTGTTTATGCTTTTGGTTTACCTGGGGGGTAAATATAAATGGAAATTATACCATTACATAGATAAAGGTTCAAAGAATTCATTACGCAATTAGAATGCTAACAAATTACGCATAGTGGAAGGGGAAGCGCCGTCAATTTGATATTTTCAGTATATATAAATTTGTATTTGCTATAACGTTTGGCACTGACATGCTACGACTTCCTAGAAAATGTAAACGATAAGTCTCGTAAAGATCTGTCTATTGCCTATAAAATATAAGTCAATACATTAGACAGTGATTATTATAAGGTCTTAGAATGATATAAATTAACAAACATTTTACGACACGCAGCATAACTCTAGATATACCCCAGATGAAACGAATTTGGAAAGTAATATCATAATCTACCTAGATTACCTAGATTAGATTAGATTTGGTGAAGATTTAAAGCGAATTTTTAACTGTAAATATTAACTTATTGAGATTCTCCTATGTACTTCTATGAAACTAAGGATTTCAAAGCTACAAGTTAAGTTTTGATTAAAACTATAGAAAATTGTTCAAGATATGCTGCGTGCCGCTATGCTACTTGGGTTTAGCATTGTAAGTTTAAATCAATCCACTATATCCGAACTCACGTTATATAACAGTATATCAAAAAGATCTAACAATTCATTACGATAAATTAGAACAGGCCCCATCAGAGGGGCGTCGAGAAATGTGGCGTTCATTAATTGCCCTGCGCTCTAATAGCAGTAGATACCTGAAGGTGCAAAGAATCTATTGCACACAATTCAAATGATGATTCAGCATGCCCGGCATAGATGGCGGTACGACGCATGGAAACGTATGCCAATTTGGAAGGTATTTTGCCACATTACGAAATTTGCTATCAGTTTTGGTTTCGACACTGTACATCTGTTTACATTTTAATAGACAGTTTTCATTAACATATAATACATCTTTATTTTCATCTTTTTAGATACACTCATAAAAACGTTGTTTTTAGATTTTTT
>JAODVP010099572.1:0-10259 GCA_025400035.1 Tetradonia laticeps
AATAAAGCAAAAAATTACGAATTTTTCTATACTAAAATCATTCGAGCGGCATTTTAAGACTTGCACTGTGTAATTAATCGGACATGAGCTACGAAAATCTTAAAAACAGTAGAGAAGCAGCGTACACTGTTTAATTTGCTAGTTTTTTCATATGATGGGTCGCGAAAACGACAAATATAATAAGCCATAAAAGGTTGGGACCCACTGGTGTAAGGGATAGCTTTACCTAGAGGAGCCGTATCAGAACCCAGGGACGTTGTATTCAACACATACATAATTTATTACGCGCAATTAAAATGATGCCTTAGCACAAACGTTGTTTTGTTAATTACCTGCTGCCCTTGTTGCCGTTGCTCTAAAAGTGAATATAGCTATTAAATTAGAAGTAGCTTGTGAATAGTAATTGTGAATATGTATTACATTATTTCTTTGGAATTACGGATTTTAACGCTACAAGTAATGTACAGTAATGTTTTGTACAAGACTATCGAAAATTTGTCCAGTTACACTTTGTGCCGTTGCTAAAACGTAAATTTAATATTTATTATTACATTTTATAGCACGCATTGTAATAGATAAAAAATAACTAATGTGCGCACATTTAAAAGGTTAGTCTTTAAGCTGCATAAGTATATTTAAATTGGGACAGAGAATATTATAAGTTATTAGCATAAAAAATATTATCAAATAAATATAATCGATTATATGACGTATTCACGTCAAATTCACGGCTGTGCCTAAACCGCCTATTTTATTTTATCGTTCGTAAGTAATCCAAAATTTATTCTTTTCCTCTCCATTTTCGTACTCCCTTCACTCTGATTCAATTTTTCTTTATCTTGGTCACTTCTGGTACGATTAAAAGAGTAAGAATACAACGAAGACGTGACAGTGCATTATAGAAATAATCAAGAAACGCAATTATCTGATCGTGAGAACTCGATCTGATAGCCGAGCATAGGTACTCGTACTATTATTTAATTTGAGTATTTACTAAATGTTGTGGCTTCCACGTATTTCTAGTTTAGTTGAAATTGACTTGTCTGGCGTCTATTTTATTTCTGAGTTAGACCCAGGTTTAGGACTAAACCTTTCTGGCTCATCCCTTGCGGGCACTTCCATTTGTGCAATACTTATTTTCTTGTTGTAATGTTTCGTATTTTGCTTGGTGAAAAAGTATTGTGGCCAGTCCAGACAGTTTCAGCTGAACACGTCTTATTTCTCCTCAGAAGTTTTATTTTCATTTTATCTGCTTTCTTTGGGCAGGATGTTACAGGATATAAAAATAATGTTTCGTCAAATACTTTAAGACAATGTAGGATCATATGTTTCATAAAATGATGTTTTTGATTGGATATATGGATGTACTTTCGTAATAGATAAGTTTTTTGTGAATCGTAACCAATCTTTTGCCTTTGCTTTTCAGCAAGGGAGCGTTATAGTTGTATTGCTAAACGACACATCATTAACGCATGAGAAGACATAAAATCAAAAAGCTTATACTCAAAAACGAGCAGATAGAAGCGCCTGGATAAAAAGAACTCCAACAAAGGGCAGAAATTACGTTACACATTCGCTTTCTATCTGCTGATTGCTCAGATTTACATTTGCCTCACTCCATTTTGATATAACTTTTCTTCCACGTGTATCAACAGAGTTCTGGGTTCATGTTACGCTTTATAGAAACAGTGTCCTGAGGTATTTTACTTTGTCGGTTGTGATTTGGAACTTCGTACGTGAAAAAAAAATTGCCTATGGATGAAATTTTTATTATTTTCCATTCATATTAGGCGTAAATCTACTTTATTTTGTTCAGATCAGAAATATCATCAAATTCGCGTTGTGAGTGGCTGCAGAATTTTTGATTGCATCAGCGATTGAAATTTAAATTTGAAGTGTAGTTAACTTGCGTAAACAAACTCGGATCATTTTGTTGTGTCGTCGTTGTTTGTTGTTGGTTCACCTTGCCGCAATCAGAGCAGGAAAGAGCACACGAGGGCTTGGTGAGAGCGGGGATGTTTGTAGGTATTTGCCAGCACCGCCGGCCGCGTAATGGCTTTCGAATTAGCCGAGATTAAAATTTAATTAAGCTGGCTGCTTTTTTCGTCGATTCATTACGCGACGCGAGAATGCAATCAGCGCAGCGCGCGCTTTCCACGATTGCTGTTTACCAGCCGGGGTGAATTACCCTCATGGCAGTAAATTATTTTTATAGAATAAATTTTTATTTGCTTTTTTTACAAATTGAAATAGTGAGTGATATTATGTTTTGCGCCAAAAACAATAAGTTATGGAACGAACTATAAAGTGGAGTGCCCATATTCAAGTTCTTTTACTATAATAGCTATTAAGCAAACCATGGTTTTGCATGTTTTGAATAAGTGAAGTTTTGTGTCATAATATACACTAGTACACTAGTGGCTAGTGTATAATGGAAAAGACTATAACTGGCCACCTTTCACACGAGCGAATAAATCGAAGCAACAACCTAAACTGAAGTATTCCAGTATACATTTTTCCTCCCGCGTGTATTCTTCCTTCTTGTTTTTTCTGTAGGAGCAAGTCGTTGGAACCCTTCATCTTTGTTGGTGGTCGTTAAGGCTTAAAGAACCAGCGGCTGAAAGTGCAGTCGATTGATATTAGATTCACTTGCCTCCCTCCTTCACTGCAGTGATGCGAAGATAACTTAGTGCTTGAAGTAGCGCATTGATTGAGATTGAATTTGGCTTTACTGTGTTTACGAAATTCGATAGAAAATATAAAATTTTGATTGCATTAAATAATATTGAAATTCTGTTTCAGGTAAGGAGATTTTATGAGATTGTGTCACGAGTGAAGTAAGTAGATAAATTAACTTATTTGGAGTAAGCGCGCTTATAAAGTTACTGGAAATACAGGAAACTTTCGCGAAATCTAAAACTACGCAGTGCCTCAAAGTTGAATACGAAATTGCTGGAGGAGTAGTTCTTAGTTATAGGTAGGTACTCATTTTGTTCTGTCGTTTGTTTGTACCTCTTCTGCGTGTCGTACTCTGTATCAAGGTTTTTGTTTTCTCATTTTCTCAAGCTAAACTAAAACACTTTCCGCGCTCGTTTGTAAATGGCGCAGTGTTAATTAACTACCATGATATGTTGGGAGGTATTTATTAACTTCCGTATTAATTTCATCTAAATTAAAAATGTAAGATTTACTAATCTATTAAATTGTTCAAACTATAATCTGCAATTTCCTAGCAGAGACACTATAAAATACTATAAAACTTTTTAAAGCAAGGAGCTCCTGGAATTGCGTTTTAGAATACACACTCCTAGACTCTTTAATGATTATGAAACTCAAACAAATCTCATTGGCTTCATATTCCTATACATACCTATATATACGTAACTGAGAACTAGTATTGTATAAATGTAATTACAGGAATGTCGCTTCTCTTTCTTGTCATATGGATTGGTATCATCAGTCTCAAGAGTACCTACTCGTTTTTAAGATTGATGTCTCGGAAAATTTCAAGTGATTGTCTCAAGGTAGCTCAAGACATTGCGACGTATGCTTGTAAAGGATGTGTCCATTAGAGTCCTCCCTAGAGAGGTCTCTGTTTTTATCTGGTCATTTTATTTTGTCTTTTATTATCCAACTTGAAGTATTTGTCCCCAGGGAATGAATTTCCGGTTGTCACTTAACAAATATTCTTGTGAACATGTTTTTTGTTTTTTTTTGTCCCAATTACGATTCCAATACATCCTGAAGGGTGGATGTATCTGAAGATCTTTGATTAAAAAGTTAAAATGTAGTTTGACTGTTGCCGCGA
This sequence comes from Tetradonia laticeps, assembly GCA_025400035.1. Lineage (NCBI taxonomy): Eukaryota > Metazoa > Arthropoda > Insecta > Coleoptera > Staphylinidae > Tetradonia > Tetradonia laticeps. The sequence goes on from JAODVP010099572.1 coordinate 3,809, forward strand.
CCAGGAAATGAAAAGCATCGAATAATGAATGAAAAATCATCTCAGTGATAAAACCGACAGTATTATTTTTAATAAAGCTGCGTGCGTATTTAGAGGGTAAGACACAACAGCCTGCAGCTGTTTTCCTTGGCTAGACGTCCTTCCAGACGATGGGTTCTGCGATACAATCCGTCGGGAAGTCCCCAGACGTAGTCTGAGACAATGAAGAGAAGAACACGAAAGGGCTGCGCTTAGGACTATAGGATCTAGGAAACTAAAGGACGAGAACACGTCCTTGCACGAGCTGTGGGACAAAGGCGATAGCTTCTCCTCACTGCATTGCGAAGACGTATGGCGATAACGCCAGGAATTGTAAAGATGCAAGGCTGGTCCTGCTGGTGCGTTGAACCCGTTTTTAGTCCTCAGCATCCTTCATCCGTTTTATAGGGAAAAATTACAAGTATAGAAAGGACAGAATTGACAACGCCTTTATGTAGTGGAAAGATATAAGATACAGCACTAGACAAGCATTATAAACGGACGTCTATAGATACATGGCTATACAACATTGGGTATTTGCATTGTTTATATGTTACCATGATCGAATTTTATTTTGCGTTCAGCCTAATTTATAGATATTGGGAGCGCTTCGCCAAGGTATTATTTTTATATCCCTGCCAGAATAAAGGAACATAAATTGGGAATATCTGTTGTATAAATATCATTCTCCCATTGAACAGGTACACAACTAGCGAAGATAGTTTGTTTGGATGTTGTTAAATTCCATAATTGGGGGTTTACAGCTTGCAACTCTAGGCACACATCACAATTTGAAATTTGTGAGGTAACTGGCAGTTAAATTTAATTGGTTGTTATAACAAATTGGATACCTATTCCAAGGATATATCTAGGATTTACCAAAATACCAGAATATGTGTATAAAAAGTTCACTCTAGAATATAATTACGTTGAACTATAAACATGAAATAGACAAATTTTTGATGGTCGCTACATGTCCCTCTACGTGTAATAACACTGCCTATGCACCTGTTTATATAACAAAACCTTGATATGCATAGAAAGTACGGGAAATTGAAGCAGCACCGCGGCGGAAAGATAACTTAGCTTGCCGTCGACGACCAGTTGGCAATCGCCATGCGTTGGCAGAGTTTCAGGAAGTGAAAAGTTGCAAAGGACTAAACGACTCCCGTGAGCCACGATGCGCCAGGATGTAGGACATGGGCCGCGGAGTGCGCAGCTAACGATAGTGATCGTGCAATCGAGATATTGTTATTTGTATTAACTTTCATGTACTCTGCTGGCTATAAATAGCAATTTAATGTGTATAGCAAAGTTTTGTAATGCCAACTCGTAGTAAGCGTTAATATTGGCCATAATTCTGAACTTTTAACTTATATTCCTACCTCTAGTATGAGTCCATTATGGAGGAAACACTTCTAGTTTTTTTTGCTTTTCTGTTGTAGTATGGACTTCATGTACATTGTACATAGATATCTGGTATATACAATGTGTCTAATGCTGAAATCTTGGGTAGTGTGGAAGCAAACGATGTATTACTATAACTAAACAATTTTATTAATTATTAATGAAAGTTAATATAATAAAAATTATCTAAAAAAATAGTTTGCAAATCCTAACTTTACCGACACACTACCCTCATATCAATTATATATCTTAACTACAATTGTCAGCGATGCTCAACTATTCTAAATAACATAACGCCTACTGTGTTTACGAAGTTATATGAGCTTAAAATTGCTGCGTAACTTTTTGGTAAATGTTACACACCAACTCTAATTTTGATCAAGGTGCATTATTAAATTACTCCGGTTCGACCCTTGTTCATGTTGAGAAAATTCGCGTAGAGTAAACTGGGGATAACAGACATACGGGGAATACAAACCAATCGCTGTATCTTCCGTTTCCTTTGCCTTGTTGATTTGATAAAATTAATAGGCATGCAGACCGGAATTTAATGCTTGCATATAAAATTTGAGCGAATTTGGAAAATTATTGTGATAGGTAGACAATAAACAAAAATTGTACGCGCGTCCCCTGGCTTCTGCAGCAATAATAACGCACTTATTGCGGTGGATATTGTAGTTTAAGGTCTCCTGACGTCGTGTCAATAGAATTTAATCATGTTATCAGTTCCCTTCATGAGACGTGAGTTGTATCTTTAACAATTCGTATTTGGGGTGTTTGGACCACTGGGCGCGGAATGGGGGCGCGCACAATACGTTTTAGTGGACTAGTAAGTCTAACTGTACTTCAAGGTTGTCTGTCGAGTGTCAGAATTATCCATGCGTTGAATTTTAAATATTTTTTTATAGTCAATACAGCAATATTACAGTTTCTTGTTATTACACAATGTTTATTTTTTATTTATTTTATTAATAATAAATTTAATTTCATTAATTTCCTTGAAATCAGGCTTGTTTAGTTGGGTGGTCCATTAACCCCGTTATCCGTTCTATGTTCCCCGTAGTATAGGGCAAATGGGACGAAGAACACGTTTTGGAAAATTGCATTATTTTTGGTTTTATTGTACCGCAAAAATTCTGAAATTTTTATGAGTTATATGAAACCTGTTATTCTAAAAAAATTACAATTTTTAGACTTAAAACAAAGCGGTGATAAATATTTTTCCAAAAAGCGTCCCATAATCCCCCGCTTTGTGGGCCATAGGTCAGGAACCCCGTACATCAAGCGCACACTGGCTCGGAGATTGTGGTTTCAAACCGCAGCTGCCTTGGTGGTGATAGACTATGCGTTACTGGGGTTGCCAAGGGGAAAGTACGGTCCTCGGTCATTGAATTGAAAAATTCTTGGCCGGGGGTGGTCGCAGTACTCCTCCTGCAAGGGAGTTAGTACAATGGACCCATTCTTACGTGGCCAAAGTGCTGCCAGACAGTTGTCTGGCCTTCCGTCTGATAGATAGATAGATACGGATCCCCCACTTTACTCTATACCTGCGTTATTTCGGGCGCCTTCTGTGAACTGTTAGGAGTATACAGTTTAATATTAATATTTTAATAAAACAGATTGAATTAAAAGTAAAAGTAGAATTTTTTTGCGGGCACATGAAGATCCATGTGCAGAACTAGGTTAACGCACGTATAGTCCGTTGCGCGGCGACAGCCGCTGCAGTTTTGCAGCGAGATTAGGTTAGGTGCATACGAATAACGTTCGGTGCGAATTCATGGACATTCCGTAAACGATACCTTTGTCAAGTAGTCGTTCGTGCGGCAATGAACAGAATTTCTGTTTGGTGGCCAAGCTGGTGTTTTTGACAGTATGAAATTCTAATATTCTTTACACTGCGCCTTCCGCGCGAAGCACAACTCTAGTAGTACACAGGAAATTATTAGTGGCCAAATTTGAGTATTATTAAATCAATCGTGTTTTTATCAGTATGAAGAACTTATATTCTTCAAGTACGCCTACCGCGAGAACAGAAACTGTTGAAGTAAACAGAGGAACATTTGAACAAAGCGCCTATTTGAGTATTTTCAAATTAATTGGTATCCATATCTACATTTGATTGTTGATTAATTGGAGTTCTACTATTAATTCAAATTAGGTACACTGTTTTTATCGGGATATCTAAAGTGGGTTAGGTTAGGTGAATTTGCAAAATTTCTGTCTTAAAATAACTGAAACTGTATGGTAACAATATGTACTTGGGTAACTGGAGTTCTATTATAATAACTGAAATTATGTTAAGTTAGGTTACAAGCATTCTACCGAAAGGTAGTCATTTCCAAATGCTTACCTACACTAATTAAAAATTATAAAAATATTCTAAGTTGTCAGCAGAATATCGGGTATACACTAAGATTCGATTTGATTTTTGTCGTACGCTCGAGAGCTGCTTAAATGGTACAAACACCAAGCTGCATACATTATAGTATTTTGTATTTAATTGTGTTCAAAATTGCTAACCCCCTTTGATCTTGTATTTATAGTATATTAAAGTATTAGTGGATAATGAGGGCTTTCAAACACGAACGATTTTTCGCGCACGACCCACAGTGCTCGAAATAGAGTAAATGTTTGAAAGAAAAATAATCCATGAATACTGTAAGGTATTTTCTTTCCTAGGTATACTATTTGCTAATTCAAAGGAAATATCACAAAAAATTGAAATCTTTATGAAAGAATTTAAATTCATTAAATTTATTCATATGTTCATATTGTAATTCTATTGTTGTCATGGATAGTGCAATTCATTGTTGTAGAGCGATGGTGATTGGTTACAACCAGCTTACGTTGTTTACCAAAAAATAAAAAGACGTGCCTGTCGGATAATTTATAATGCACACAGGCATGGTGTGGTTGGTATTAACAAAATAGTGCACCATTGAAATAAAAATATTTACAGAACGCCCCGCGCAATCTGTAGCTTATTTTACAAAATTCGAATGCATTCGTAATCCATAATTAAATATTGTAGATATTTTAACTTTACCTATCAAGTTCGTGTAGGTTTTATCGTTTTGTAATGACAGTGGAAGCAACTTAGGATTTCCTACTGCTTCACGGCGATCTTTTTTACAGCTACGCGTTTGTAATAGAGGAGCTACGCACGGCTGAAGCCATGCGGAAGATCTAATTATTCATCAATATTTTATTTTCCTCCATTAATTTATCTAATTTATTTCATTTAATTCATATAATTTATAATATACAAAATTACCAGACTAGATAGAATTAGTTTGTATTTAGTTAATATGCGTTAATATCCTCCATCATCCCTGTGGTATTGCTGAATAGACTTAGCGCTTTCAAACTGTCCAAACGCGTTGCCGATGAGATTACGTTTTCGCGTTATTGCGCGTATTATCTCTACTATCAGTATATGCTGCAGCCGTGGCCGAACGGAAACCGCGAAAGATAGCGATAATTGGAGTTGTAACTGGGCGCGTGTCTCAGCCCAATCCGCACGTAATATACTCATTTAGCAAATAACACCCGGCATCGAAGTAGAGGGAAAGCAGGAAAGCAGGAAACTTGCGATTGTGGACACTTATGGACACAGGCAGATTAAGCGCATTGTCTCTTCGCATGTGATAATTGCTACAGCCCACGTATACATGCAGAAGGAATGAGAAATGTTGAAGAGATAATTGTAAGAACGTTTTATATGATTTCAAGTTAAAGCTATATTATATTCTTCTTTTGATACAATTCAATGATTTTTATTGTGCATTTGATATCACATTTGAAATGATCAAAATCGGTTTCGCATCATTAATTCCAGCGATAGTAGAAGCTTCCACCGCGTCCTGGGAGCTTTATTCGTTATCTTCGTATCTTTGCATCCTTTTCGGGGTCGGCCACGTGCGCGAAACACATCTTCGCTTTAACGATTTCCTGCGTCCTACAAAGCTGCTGCTATTGTGACGGTAAAATTCTGGAAGGCGATTTTTATCTGGATGCACATTTACATACACTTCATTGCAGTTTCCATTCAAACTAAAATATTTTTTCTAATACTACTTTTACTTAACTCAAAAAAGTTTTATCAAATGCAATGCCCAGCAATGTTACTCTCGCTGCCGGATTTAAAACAAATGTTCTTTATTTAATATACATACTGTATTTCTAAATTATAATATATGGAGATAGGTGTAAATGTAAGTAGGAAATATTTGCACAAACTTTTAGCAATAAACTACTTAACATTCTACAAATGTGCCTCACTTAAAAACTTTTTAATTATTCACTTTATACGCAGCGCAGTGAGTTTTTAGTTCTATGATAGCGGAGTAATAAAAACCTTTTGAATGCAAACCCGTGCCAAGCTGAGAAAACATTCGCGAGTGTGCACAAACTTCCTGGGAGAGGATAAAGCGAGGAATGCAGGATTTTATTGATGGTGTTACAACATATAATTAAAAGTTAGTGCTGAGTTTTTATATTAAACGGATTTCTTTCGTGAGGAGATCGTGGATTATAAAGTGTGAATATGCAATTTAATATTTTGCTTTATAAATTCTTTATACATATGTTTTTTGTTAAATTTAAATTTAAATAGATATCGACATTTTTTGATTATCTACTTTAATTCTCATATAATCTCCATATTTTATTTTACATGTGTTGTATGTTATTGTAGTTACAGATAGGAGTTTGTTATCCTGGCATATCAAAAATTATTGATTGCCCTCATGTGACTATATATCTATAGTGCTCTCCATATATTATTGTTAGAAATAACCATCAACCCATGCAGGAAGTATTAACACCACAGCGAAAACAAATGAATAAATTAGCGAGGAATTATTCACTTTTATAGGTACTAGATATTATGTACTATGAATATGAATTTGGGCATGAATATGAAAATTAAGTTTCACAGTTGTTCCTTCGGTATATTGCTGCGGTGGTTTTATTAATTTGATAGTAGATGTATAAGTTAGATTAGTTTCGTTATGCATCTATGCAC
>JAODVP010099605.1:0-10255 GCA_025400035.1 Tetradonia laticeps
AATAGTCAAATAAAATCGGGTTTATGTAATTAAAAGTGGGATTTTAAATTGAAACCATATTTTATATTGCAGTTATGGATTTATACAAAATCAGGTATATATAGAAAGCTTTTGAATTCCTCACAGTTTTAACTAAACTAAAATATTTATTACCAAATGCTTTTGGTATATTTTAACCACATTTTTTGTAATTCTCTACTTAAATTCTTCTTCACTAAAGGTAAAATAACACAAAAACCCTGAATTTGTTAACTCACGTTTTTTTCCTATTATCCTGTTTTTATCCTCGTTGTCCCTTTACCCTCGTCATAACACTCTTCCCACCATTCTTTCTGATAATATATTTATTCATTCTCTTTGAAATTCATGTAATTTCAAATTATACTCACAAGTATTTTAAAGCCTATAAAATTGCCGCTACGAGCTTTTGTATATTAAGCAATTAGTCAACAACTGTGTCATCGCCGTCTACATCATTGTTATTTTATGATTTTCTCTACCACAAGCGACAGAGCGAAACAATAAGATACTTAAATAATTATTGTGCAATTTGAACCTAAATTACAATGGTTAGAACTCAGAATAACAGACGTTTCATTACTTAAATATAAATTTTATGTCAGATTTATTTCTATTCAGTGAAGAGTTTTAAATTACAAACATAAAATACTATATTCGTATTGTTGTATAGTACTATAGTTGTATATATTAATATGTCGTTTCCATTTGCTGAGATTTCTATAATTTAAATTCTCGTAGGAAACTTCGCGCACATGTTACGAGCTGCAGAGGTTGTAAACCTGTACAAAGCACTGCAAGGAAATTACAAATTGAATTCAAATATTAAATAACACAATATACAGTTGCAAGTTCTAGGTAGCCGGCTTCCTCGACGCCTAAAACGTTAATAATGCAAGCTCGAATTTGAATCTTATCGGCTTTAGGAAATATGAAGGCGAGAAGCCAAGGTGGATTCTGAAAAGTCGCGTAAGCTTCGGTGATTCAAGCGAGTATAATTAGATTTCTATATCTTTATATAGGAATATTCAATTTTCAACATTCATACTTTTATTTACCTTTGAAGGCATGGAAATACAATGGTGAAGGCGCCGGACTCCTATATAAATTGTAACTGCTATTAAAAAATGTCTAAATTATCAGTGTTCCTAAATAAATTATCATTAAATTCACATTATTCCTGCTATATAAAAAAATTTAACACTTTTCTACTTCAACCATACCAACGAAGAATTACTATTTTAAGAGACGCATATAAAATTAACTCATTAAAATCACGTACAGAAGATTTAAGCATGAGTTAAAATCCATGCACAAATAATTAATTCCCGAGTTAAATTCATTACCAAATCCATTAAACTAAGAATATACCTAGGTATAAATGAAAACTAGAGGATAAAATTCTTAGAGTCTTGGTCATGATACGCTTAATTGCTCATTTAATGATTTTAGCGAGTGCAATGAACTGCAGATTCATGGAACCCACGGGTATTTAAGCTAAACGCATGATTTATGAATCACAATTATCCTAATGCGATTTTCGAGTACGGAGCGCGCAATCAACGCCTAATTCATTCTCGATTTGCGGTGGCAGCGGTCGGTAGCGCAAAACAAGGCGTTTGCAAGTGTTTAATTAATTGGGACGCCAGCGGTGTGCCCGTGGCGTTTAGTTCAATTTAAGGTGTTATCAGGTTGATTACATCAGTCCAGATGTGATAAAAAGGAAAGTAAAATGAATTTATATTATGAATTTATAATTAATATTTTTTAAAACAACGTAGGACAAATTAAGACAGAAGAAAAAGGATGAAACTTGGTTTTTTGTATTGGTATAAACTAGGCAAAAATGAACTTCATTAAATACACTGCCAGTGGGAAGACAAAGCGAACTAATTAAGCAAAGTGACGTGAGACAATGTGCTTTCTATAACAGCCAAAATGAAATATTTAGAAATTACATAGATTATAATATAATCTGTTGTAAAGACTTCGAGATGTGAGCATCTATTGAAATATGAAATGATCAATAACCATAAAATTACATCACTGCACACAAGTTTAAGTGTAAAGTTGACGATGCGCAGCTTGTGGAATATTGTAGCTTTCAATATGAAGCTGTAGCTAGTATGAAACTCGACGATGCGTGCAAATTTCAGAATCAGCCCAGAAAAGTACCTGAAGCGTAGGTATATATAGTGAACAGCAGGCTTAGCGAATGTGAAATTGACGCGTATCGCAGTGTTCTGTATGTTCTGAACAGTGGGTTTGAAACTTATGTTGTTCTTCGAGTTGGTTGGGTTGTTACAGAGAAATTCACTACGAGTAGCAACTGTAGTTATGTGTAAATTTAGGTTAACTATAGCTAAGTTGCGCAAGTTCATTAAATGTTTCATCCAACATGTATTTCATTAATCAAAATTATTTTAAGATTGGAAAAAGGTCCTACTACTGGAAATTTCACCCTAAACCATTTACTCTACTGATGGAGACGAAGAATAGAGAAAACTAATATGAAATAACATCCTTTATCCTTGGATTTATCCCAAATTCAATAAAAACTTTGTCTCCACCTCAACAAAACCTAAGTAAATATAATGAAAACTTTTCCGGAAGACTCACGTGATCAAAATGTCTGAGAAATAAATAAACCAATAGTAAAATGAAAAACCTATTTTTTGCCTTTCATTTATACATTATGCAAAAGCTGTGGCAGCCCCAATGCAAATTTCCGCGTTTTCCAATTGATTTTCGATGCGTCTCATCATTTACCAAGGAAAGAAATATAACGCCAGCTTATTGCAGCGCCAAATCGCAGGAATCGCGCAAGTCGCAGCAAAAACAAGCCGCGCCATAGCCACACGAACGACGTGGGAGGGCGAACAAATATGCGAATTACGAATTGCGCTTTATTTATGCGTCCTGCTCCCGCAGGTCTGGCGCTCGGCGGATTTATCGACGGAATAAATTACCCGCTTGTCGCGCGATTCGGTTTTCCGTTTGTCACGAAACTAAATGTTTTTAATCGACAGACACCGACAGCGCCAACAAATTATTTTGCGCGCCACGGGATGGTAATTACTCAATTCCGAATGCGTTAAAATGAAATAAACTGCAGCTGGTTTGTAATTAAATAATACTAGCGTAACCAACGTGTAACAATGTTAATGCGCAATGTGGTATTATGCAATTATCAAATGCAGAATGTATTTTAACGTTTTACTGTGAAATACCAGTGGATTGAGGAAAGTGTTTGATTAACCGTGATTAATTAGCATACAAATTGGTGATTAACAATAAGTTAATATTAAATCGTCGTTAAATTTTAACAAAAATATCCTGAGTTGTTTTTTCTTCATTGTTAATCAATGAGAACATAAAATTACATTTATAATTGGAGGTTTTTATTCCTGCAACTAATACTATATGAACTATTTGCTTTTAAAGCGTGGTTTGCATGTTGCCCGGCGCCTCCACTAAATACCTATATAGTCCATGAATTTCCCGCTATCAACTCGCAAACAAAACGAAGTGGTATTTAACACAGGAGTAAATAAATAGTATTTTCCATGCCGATAAATCCTGTTCGAAGTAAACACCAATATTTGAACGCTAACATTTTCATCTGTCGTCATCACTCACGTGATGTTAATCACTCATGTTGCCGCCACCATTGCATCCATCTATAACTATATCGTTAACGATCGATGGAAAATCGCAGAAAATTAAACGTGGGAATCAACACCCAATTTCCTGTGTACACGCGACGAGTATAAACTGATGTCGAGTGTTGATTTAGCATCAATTACTAAGTGTTTTATGCTTCGTTCTGCATACACTATCAAAACCGAGTTAATAAATAACAAACCAAACTATTTTCATTATGAATGTGTTTATTATAAATGTTAATTCATAATAAAACATAAAATATAACATTAAATTTTTCTTGACCTGAAACTTTGTGGTAAAGAAGTAAAAGTTGAAATTGTAGTAAATTATGATTCAAATTTCGCCAAGTTTCGGGAGGATTCAATTCAACTTTTTATTCTTGAGAACATTTTAATTTCTGCTGCCACGCAGGACAATGGCTTATAATAAGGACGGGGCGTGCAAGAATGAAACGTTTTTCTAATTACTTCAACTTTTCCCGGGCTGCTTTGGTTCCGCTGCTATGAGAGTTTCAAATCATCGCGATTATGATAGTCCTAGTTAAGTTCCACGTGCACCGAAAAACTTTCGCAAGTTTTCAAACTTTGCGCAGCTCTTAAAAGAAACGCTGAGGATATTCAAATATTTTTACGTGTAATTCTAAAAATATCTCACGTAAAATATTATGAAATATATAAGAACATAGTTTCTTTAAAAAACCTTTTAAATATTCTTTAGAAATGGTCTACATGTTATTTTATATAACTTATCTTTGTATTCAGAGGACATAAATCATACTGGTGTCAATATTCTCGTAGGTAATTACTGAGGGAAAGTTCAGGAGAGTTGATAGCAATCTCTACAGCAATTTGCACATAACTCTAATTAGCAGCGTTTATTTGATTCAGTCCGGGCTTCAAATTGCTTGATTACATCTGTTAGTAGACCAGATCTACCTAGTTGTTTAATTATGTTGGTTTCCTGACGTGTTTAATCTTCGTTTCGCGAAACATCTTTCTGAGAATTTCCATTTTCTGCATCATATGATCTAATTTAAATGTTCCAGTGGAATAAACTGATGTAAACGAAAATTTTTGCAGTGTAGACATTTTTCTTCAGGAAACTAACCACTTAATATAAATTTGGAGCATATAATTATATAAAAATATTTTAGTACAATAAATTCAAAAACAAATGAAATTTGAGCCTTTGGACCTATGAAAACGTGAAAATGAGAAAATTGTATAATTCCCACCAAGGTGAAATTCATCCCCCCGAATGAAAATTACTGCAGGTGCACAATTTGCGGACGTTTTATTGTGCAGTTTATGACACTGCCTATTACGGGCAGTTCTCATCCGCTCCCAAGTCCACAAACCACCGCCGACCAAGTCTCCGCGGAAAAATAGCGCTGGTGGCGGGTCGGCAGTAGGGGGAGGGATGTGGTACAAGTGCCATATTACAATCGCCATATTTTTCCGCCAGCTTGCGCGCTTACAATGCAGTGGCACTAATATGCGCGCCCGCAATTGCCGAATGGAAATGGCAGGACGAGGCGTAATGAATGGACGGACGCCTGCAATTTTTCCGTGTTATGAGTATTTCTCGTCTTAATTCTACCTCATGCACCTACAGTTATTATATATACCAGCTGGTTTATCTCATATACTTATTTATTAACAAAGAATATGATTTATAAAACTCAGTAAAACACAATTTTTACGGTAAAAATATTCCGAATGCATTTGTGAATATATGAGTGGAACTTTTTCGTCCCGCACATCCGTTATCCTTGAATTGGTCGAATGTGCAAAAACGTATTCACCTCTCGCCTGTGAATTTTTAGGCCTGCAGCGGGAAGTGAGCAAAACGCGAAATTTCCATTTTACTTTATCGAGCGCTGACGCTGTTAACTTTATGTGGAAAGCACAGGACGAGCTGTAGGCTGACTAGAAACGGAAACCGCATGTACTCACGATAATGTGATAACCGTCGCTTTGTGCACGTCATCAACAGCGTCGAATCAATTTATGATGTCGGATATCGCAAGCGATAATAAAATCGCGCATGCGCATAACGCTCTATTGACGTGAGGGTCATTTCAGCTCATAAAATTTGTTTCCAAGTGTAAGTGTAATATATGTGGATCTATCTAGAGGTGTGTGAAGTTATCCAGGATAATTTTATTAAAGTAATTTAACCTGTAAATGTAGCCTAATAAAAGTTTGAGCATAGTCACAGGCTAAACTAACAACTCAAGCCATTAATCCTTAGGATGCATCTAAATCCTACAGGAATATCCTTCATTTAGATTCAGAGGAGTGATCTACATAACCTGGCAAAAGTTTTACGCTGCTATTTTTCATACAGAACCAGGATTTCGACGTTTCGGTAAAGTTTCATTAGCATCTTCAGGATGAGTTATTGACACACTTTTTAAGCTGCATTCCTCTCATTTGTCCTCGTGTAAATTTAATATCAAAGTGTCAAAGGATAGTATCATGTATACTAAATAAAAATCTCCGATTTCAAGCATGCACAGAGCAAAATTATTTTTTACAAAAACGTTTTTGATGTTTTTACACTGTACAAAATAAAATACAGAAATAAATGTTATGTGCCCATATAAAAAGAATTCCATTCTTGTAGTGCTGATTGCTTTTGTTGATGAAAATATGGAAGGATGTAACATGGATATGAGTTGTTATCATAACTGTGAAACACGCCAGGTGAGTTTGAGGCCAAACGCTTGCAATCTCGACGCGGAGAACCCGGGATGAATGCGAAATCGACCAAAATGCTCATCGTTCGAGGTAAAGTAAGGTCAATGACGCATTGTTGGCTGGGGGCGGTTGAGCGTGACCGGAATTGTGATAACAACTGACCATTGACGGCTCGAAAGGAGCGAATAATACTTGTTTACCACTTCAATACTGCTCGCAGTCGGGAAAGTCGGGCAATCAAACTGTGTATGCTGTTTTTATTTATTTTTGGTAGGCAATAAACAACAACAACTACATCAAGGTTTTTTTATTATCTATAGCGAATTATAAAAGACTAAAAACATCATTTATATAAGTCAAAACATTCTAAAAATGGGAATATATGAAAATAATAATAAGAAATTAATAAAAACCATGCAAAAATTAATATAAACACATATTTAAAAATAATAAAATAAACATTTTCATTTCTTAAGTACGATTAAATAAAATTAGTGCGGATATACTAAAAACCCGATTCTGTTGCCATAATTACCATATGCAAATGAAAAATTCGAGATTGACAATTCACAAACCCCACGAAATTGTTTTTTTACACTATTATTCTTATAAAATTTTATGTTAAACTTGTAAGAATTGGCAATTGTTTTATCATCACAGTTAACAATGTGCACAAGATATTGTTTTAGAGCATGCTGATACTTAAGACAAAACAGAAATCCATTACACATTGTATAGGCATTGAAACCGACTTGGGTTTTAAGTGATTTATTATAGTATTTAGATATATAATGAGTACCGATTGTTTTAGCGCAAAACTTTTCCTGGCATATATCACAATTACCATACTTGTAATAACAAACTTTCTCATGGTTTTCCATAAAGTCCCCTGATCCCAGAGCCAAACATCCAAAACTTGCATTCGGGCATTTCAATTGCATTTTTGGGAATATCGCCGACAAATTTAACTTGCCACTAATTTCAATACAGCAGCTTGGGCACTTGGTAAGTTTCGGTGTGCAGTTGTTGCAGATGAAATGGCCATTGGTACAAGTGGCGGAAATATTGGTTAATGCCTCCATGCAAATCGGACATTCAGCAACATCTGTCACTGACGTTTCATCACAGAAAGTCAAAGTAACAGTGACATCTTCCATCTTATCCACGTAAACACCCTCAATATACGACACTTCGTGCTCCAGCAAAATTCTACAACTAATAAAACCTGCTTCGTGGTCATTTGTTCGGTCCCCAATTCGAAATTGTAATTTGTATGTAGTCTCTTCTTTCGAATTATCATTAAGTGGATATTTAGCCACACAAACCAATAGCATGTTTTCCATTATTTTGAAGTGAGCAATGAAAGTAATTTGCTTGTATTCAATAATGTAGATCTTGTCAAAGTTTTCCTCCAATGACAGTTGTAGCGTAGTTTTTAGGTTATCAATAGACATTACTATACAATTATCTTCATGATCCTTTACGTGGTTTACCCAGTTATAAATATTATATTTATGTTCACAGAATAAACATTTGTAACTCGCATAGTCACATTGCAATCTATGGTTTCCAATGGTGTGTATGTTAAACCAATAAAAACATCCGACATTTTCACATGGTAATTTATAGTTCATTTGCTGGAGTACATATTCAAATGCTTTGGCCTGATTTCCTTCATCGGGTTGATCACCAGTGCAGTTTTGGCAATATGCGTTTCCATCTGCGTGGATGTTAATTGGTACTGTTAGCCAATTCCCACATTTTACACATTCTATTGACTCACATTTAAAACCTTCTATTTCGTTTGCTCTAATAAACACTGCATGTCTATCTACAAAATTAGGACATAATTAATATTGGTTGCACAGATTATAATGCAAATATTACCTCGATAAGCAATGCTTGAATGCATTTTGCTGGTAATTAATCACTCGTTTTACTGAGATTCACAAAACTGTTCACAAAGCTTCGGCTACAAAAACTGTAATGGCGGCTGCTCGGCACTACTGAGCACGCTAAGTACGTTGAGTACGTCACGTGACAGCTGGGGATGTAAAATACCCAATAACTCCCGATAAATGCCGAGTTTACCCGAGTAAGGAAGTATAGAGGATCATCCAAAACCCAACCGAAAATTTTCTGAGGTTCTTTCGAGATTATTCCACTATGTTTTTGTGCAATTCAGCAGTTCTACCCAAAAACAAATTGTAATTATTTCCTAAGAAGCCATCTTTCTTATATCAAAATACTCAGGGAACATGCCTCATCAACCTCATTGTCAGTGAATTTGTCGAAGTGTTCTGGTTCACCCTGTATAAATACACGGGCGACTCCGGTATTTATCGGAAATTATCGGGGATTTTACATCCCTACCTGTCACGTGACGTATTTGACATGCTAGCGTTTGTGTAGTGTTGCAAACGTTCCAAAGGTTCCAAGATTTGCCGGTATGGCCGCCATTACGGAGATTCCGTGAATCTCAGTAAAACTAGTGATTTATTAGTAATGAAATGTTTCCAAGTACTATCAACAAAAAAATTCTTAAAATCGATTGTAAATTTTGTAGATAGACTAAGCGGTTTAACAGAGAAAATTTGGAGGTTAGGGTGGTGGGTAAACAAACGTGGATTGCATTGTTTGTTTTAAGATTTTGTGTCTAACCGGGCAGTTTAAATTTCTCTTTATGATTATTTTATAATATACCAACCGCGCTGAGTTGTGAGGAGTTTGGTTTGGGATAAATCATCAGATTTAGTTGATTTTAAAAGCCCCAGAATGACTCCCAGCATTCTTGAGTTATAACAAGTTATGCATCGAAACTTGTGTAACTTCATATGCTCGAATATATCGATAAAAGTTATCGGATATTATTAAATACTCAATAATGTCGATGCAGTTATGAGGAGCAAACTTCTTAGTGAGTAGTTATAGTGTTCATGTGAGATTTCAGATGAACCAACAAGAGCAATGAATGATATTTTAGGTTTCTATCTTTCAACCACATCTAGATAAGCTTCAGATAGTTTTGTATAATAATATAAAATATGTAAAATCAATGATTACTCCTTATTAGCTATCAATTGTCTGCTGACATGATGATATTTGTTTTGTAAAATTTATTATGGCAATTGTATGAAAGTTAACCGGATACAAATTTGTAAAACAGATTTGTAAAAGTGAACTGGGTTTCACCAAGCTAGAATCTTCCGAAATATGTGTATACAGAAGTCTGAAAAACCGAAATGAATAGCACTATAACCAAGGGGCACTACGGTTTGTTTGCCCACCACAAGTATTTGACTTCGATTTGGAGCAGCTGTTCTGGAATGGTCTATATTTGTGACTCAATGAACTAGGATAGTCACATGTGGAAGCAAACAAAAGTGTACTGCATGTATTTTCCCATGAGCGAAATTCTAAACTATATTTTGCAGTAATATTCAGTGTTTCTAAAGACTTTTAGTTATATATTAGGATTGTAAGTCACAAATATAGGCCATTCCAAAACAAGCGATGAGAAATTGGTTTGCACTACATAAATATAATATAATATCTATTGATAACCTAAAATCTACATTATTCAGTACAAGTAAATTACTTTCATTGCTCTTCTTCAAAATATTGGAAAACGTGCTATTGGCTTGTGTGGCTAAATATCCACTTAATGACAATTCGAAAGAAGAAACTACATACAAATTACGATTTCGAATTGGGGACCAAACAAATGACCTTGAAGCAGGTTATGTTACTTGTAGAATGTTGCTGGGGCACGAAGTGTCATATATTGAGGGTGTTTACGTGGATAAGATGGAAAATGTAACTGTTACTTTGACTTTCTGTGATGAAACGTTAGTGACAGAAGTTGCTGA
>JAODVP010099627.1:0-27829 GCA_025400035.1 Tetradonia laticeps
ATAATTATAATGTTAAAATCAGTTCCAAAACTACTTTCAATCTTAATATTAATAAAAATAGTATTACAAAATGTTATTTGGCACGTCTTCATTTCATCAACATCATTCCAGCTGTTAATTTTGTTACTTTGGCAATCATGAGTTCTATGCGTTTTAGTCAAGAGTCCTTTACTAAACTTGCACCGTTGCAAGTATAATGACGTTTTCAACTCTAGGGTATGCTGACTGTGCATGCGCCAAGGAATCCATCCTTTACCATACACTGTCGACACACAATCAAGATGTTGGATTTATCTCCACAATACAAATGTTTCCGGAGGGCGTTTGACTTCCGAGTAGATAACGAAACCTACCTGCAATGAAAGTGCAGTTTAGAGGCTTTTAAGTATCAATTTTAATTCCCAAACTTACCACGAAAAAAGAAACAGTTAACCGTTAACAGACTATGCCCAAATCTTGGTTATCGTTCAGCAATGTGCTAACATGTAGTTAACGCAGCAGCACTGATTGATTCAACTATACGTTACTGTTTCACTTGTAGTTTATATCGTTAATTCCATCAAAATCTTCGTATTTGTTGTTCTTCGTTTGATTATTATAACAACACAAAATACGAAACATGTGAATGTTCAAAACCAGTACTATTTAATTTACTAATACCCAAGTTAAAACTTTGACTTCATTTACATTCATGTTATTCATGTTATTGTTTCTTATAATTAATTTACCTATCATATATCATGAAATAGATATTAATATTTAACAACGCCACAGTTGAATTTATTGATTTTCATCATTCTTTTCAAAATTTGCATCGAAGAAACATAAAAGAACGCACATCAATTGGAAGACTATGCACAGTTACCTACAACGCAAATTACAAAAAATGAGTTCTTTGTTATTTTATCCTTCGGTTTATTTCTTTTCTTCATCTTCGTCGATTAAAGTCCTAGCGAAATTCTTTCTTCTCTAAAATTTCCTTGGTAAATCTGCTAATTAGTTTCTGGCAACAGTCGAATTGAAAGTCAGAAAGTCAATTCCTATTTGTATTACATACGTGTCTTTAGTCAACTATATAGACTCGAAAGTCCAATTGAAAGTCGAAGCGTCCAGCAACAATTGTTTATTGAAAGACACCGTGCGTAGACATCGTTGGCAACTTGGCAACAACTTATCGTCGGGTTACCTATTCATCGCTACGCGCATAATCATCTTAATGTATCAATATAGTTTTACTTTATACAAGTACAAATACCTTTTGTTCGCGTTTTAGTTGCGTGTTCATCGGCTGAGCGTAATTTATGTACAAAGTAATGCAGTAATGCTTAAAAGTAATACATCGTAAGTAATACATACGTGGTACTTTTGGTGTCACTATAGATGCAGGAATCTGCACTTCTGCAATTTTGTATTGTGTAACTTCACGTTCCCTAAACTGCTGTTTTGCAGTTTAGTGTGGAGTGTTAAATGTGTAGTGTTGTTACTGTAGTTTACAGTTTATTGTTTATGGTCTACTCATACAATTTGACATTTGACAACTTATTCATTTCTTCGTTTCTTCTCTTGTTGTTTTGTTTACTTATTCACTTGTTCGTGTCTTCGTTTTTCACAATGTTAAGAACAGCAACTTCAACTATTTGGTAATAATTTGTGTTGTACTCGTACATAATCAATTACAGTTATTATAGTTGTTATCTACAGTTATGATTACGGTATAACACTGCCCAGTAGATTAGTTAACTCCTTGAATTTGTCTAACTGCATCATTTTACAATAAACTGCATCGAACTGTAGATATCAAATAATTTTCATTTGTTGTTCATTTATTAATTCTTTAATTCTGTACTAAACTAACATATGACAGTGTTGCTTGCTTTATACATTCATGGGCATTTCCATCAATCATCATTCATCAATTAATAGTAATTTTTCGTTTCTGTTAATAATTTACACAAAAAAGAGGTTATGTGGCGAATACACCGAAGGGCGAGTCTATCTAAATAATGGGCGTGTTGCATTCGTTTCCCTATATTTAATTGGGTTGCGCATCGAAGCGATCGCATTTCCTCTTTGTGCGGATGTTCGTATGGGACAACCTGACCAATGAATTCACTGTCTATACCCATATGTGATTTGTAAAGACAAGTATTACAGTTTATAACTGCGCATGGATTGGTCTATGGAAATGCAAACATTAACCACTTTTTTGAGCTAAATGTGAATTGTTTTTTAAATTTTTTTAATGTGAAATATTAAATGAATTTACCGACAATGTAATTCATTTTATCAAAAAAGCAGTTAATTAGGAAAGTAACCTCTGTAGGGGTAGACGCAATTGATGGAAACGCCCAATTGGCGTTTGCGAGTGTATCCCACTCTCATTACAATCTACGTCTGCATCTGTTTGTCTGCCTTACTAACGTAATTAATTCTTGCTTTATTCATTACATAACAATATCGTCGTTGAAAACAGCGCTGTGTATAATCGCGTTCTAACAACTCTTATACCAGTTTTATATTAATTTATCAATTTATTATTAAATTTTTAATTTATTTAGTTAGCATTCAGTATTTATTATTAATTGTTTTATACGTCTATCATATTTTGTTGGGTTTCTGCTTGTTAGTTTATACCGAACGTATAGTTTATGGTTC
The DNA here is from genome assembly GCA_025400035.1 of Tetradonia laticeps. Classification (NCBI taxonomy): domain Eukaryota; kingdom Metazoa; phylum Arthropoda; class Insecta; order Coleoptera; family Staphylinidae; genus Tetradonia; species Tetradonia laticeps. The sequence continues at coordinate 2,656 of JAODVP010099627.1, forward strand.
AATTTGTTTAAATCGTTTACTTTGTTGCTGTTGCATTAATTTTAGCGTAAATGTCTCTCTAAACTTATAACTTAGTAGTAGTTAGATGGCAATTGTTTTGTCCGTCGCGTTTTCTTTTTTCGTTTTTGGTTAAGGATGGTTCTTGTAATTTAAACAATATTAATTTTACAGAAACAACAAATTTAAAATCGATTCGTATAGGTAGTAGTATCTAAAATAGACCCAGCCTATTGGACCATCGAGTCCAATAACAGTGTAGGGATAGGCGTGACGGAGTGGGCGTGTCTAAATTCTGTGATTGGTGCTTTTGAATTTAACATAAATATCATTAATCTGCATCCGGCCTAGTAAATAATGCTTGTCTAATTTGCCTTTTATAACCCAGTGTTCACGGTTCTCCTAAACCACGCCCACTCCGTCACGCCCACAAATTTCGTCTATTATACCTACTACTAAATATAATTATTGTGGGGGTTTTAAGTACAAGTAGGACGATTGTCAGTCGGCTATTTAAATTTGAATGTCAATTATCTCGTAATAATTATGGCCAGAAACAAATCAAAAGTTTTTTTGTGGTATTAATGAATCAATTAATTCTTTGTAGTTGTATGGTGGTAGTGTAACGCGTCTGTACGTCGATTAAATTCCATTTATACCTCGTAACTATGTAGTCGTAATATTGATCGCTCGTATCATTAGTAGTAAATTTAATAATATTTTGGCATTGGCATTTGATTGATTATTATACTTAGTCAATTCAGCTAACGAACGCGCCGCGTGCGAAGACAAAGTTTCCTCCTCTCAGTCCTTTCCTCTTTGGCCACTGTAGTATCCACCAACCTCCATTTCCGGTTTCCGGCCTCTGTCTGCCCTCCATCATTTCACTCCACACTTTATCCGGACGTTTGCTGCATAGTCGCATTGGAAGCGCGTGGGATGCCTTTCATTTGCAATCATTACTCATTAAGTGATACTTTTTACTTTGTGTGTGTTTTTTTAAAGTTTACTTGATACTCGATTGGGTGTCCTCGGTTACGGTTATGGTTACGTTTACGGTTACGTGTTTGTTGGAGTTTATTGGCGATGTGCAGCGCTGGGGCGCGGGAAGAGACAGATTGACATCCGGGGGTGGGCAGGTTTATTTACCGCGATAGATCTCGATGATGCGGTCCTGATCTACGTACTCGAAGATGTGTGGCGCGTCCATGAGGATGCCGACAGTGCCGGCCGTCGTCACGATGAAAAACATGTATAGCTGAAGTCTGTCGATTACCATAGCTACGTATTTCCAATCTTCTCGTGTCTACAAATATTACAAAGTTAGCTTATTACTAAGTAAACATCTAAAGAACATGCGGGTTGTATGGGAAGCTCATGAGAGGGTAATATGATGGTTATATAAAAGTTATATGAAGGTCACGTGAAGATAATACTAACTTGTATATAAAGATCTTCGTTGCGTAAATGTTCGGCGATGAATTCGACCGCCTCTGTCGCCTTCGAGGCCTCAGGCGAAAGAAGTATCGAGTCGGAAGACTCGCTCTCGCGTCGACAGCTCTCGGGCCCAACGCCAATATCCGAATTGAGCTTACGATTGATCTTGCAATTGGGGTGATGCAGGTCGGACAACTCCATCACCTCGACTTTGCTCTGCGACTCAATGGAACTGCAAAAATTCCATCCGTTCAACAATAATTGCATCAATTTTAAACAACTAAGATCAAATAGAAGAAGAGAGAAAATAGGAACCTTATATGTTTAGGTATATCCGCTGGCGACCCATACGGATGTGGCGGTACGCCCATTCCAGGCATCTCCATCATCCAACGCAAACGCGTTTTTCTTGGTCGCTTCATCAGCAGCATGGCTGGCAGATAATTCAGGAACACGGAGCGAATCCACGAAGGCATTCTGATGGCCAAACACAGCGAATTTAGAATTCGCAGTGAAATATGTCAGTACTAGCTACCTATGTGAAAAATTATAAAGAAATGGTTATAACGCACCTGTGCGTTCTGGGTCCCCTGAAATTCCAATTGATAATCACAACCGTGACGAGAATACTGACAGTGTTCATGATGAAGGTGAAGAGCAGATACTTGGCAATGAGCGGCAGCACGAGCGATGTGGGCGGCAAAATTTTGGAGACGAGCAGCAGGAACACAACCAGTGAGAGGAGAATACTGATGCCCAACGTGACCTTCTCACCTGCCTCGGCTGGCAGGTAGAAGACGAGAACGCAGAGGAACGAGATGAGCACCGTAGGCAGGATCAGATTCACCGTGTAGAAGAGCGTCTTGCGCCGGATGATGATGTAGAAAGTGATGTCCGTCTCGGTGGGGTGGTTACCCTCGTAGATGTTAAGGTACGCCGGCACCTCGATTATGTCCCATGTGCCCGACTTCCAGTAATCGGACAGATCGACGAAGTTCTTGTTGTTATAGAGTGCCAGCGACACTTGGTCGCCGTTGAAGGTCCAGCTGCCGAACTTCATAATGCACGTCTGCTGGTCGAAGGGGAAGTAAGTGACGTCGATGGTGCATGAGCTCTGGTAGATGGCGGGCGGCACCCATAGCACTTCACCGTTGGGGTAGATGAGCACGTTGGACTTGTAACGAACTTCGTAATTACCATCAGCACTAAAGGTAAAGACACCAGATATAATTAATCAAATTTCACTTTCAAAGATCATTGCTTGGAAGAGTGATACGTACTTATTAAAGAGGACTATGTCTGGTTTCCAGACCTTGTCAGGAGGTAGTCGTAGAACGGCTATACCTCCGTAGTCTGCTTCGTCCCATTGCAGTTGGTAGTCGTTCCAGACGAGTCGCAGCCATACGTTGGACTTCATGATTTGATTTTTCTCATTCTGACGTGAAACAAGGACAATAAACAATTTTACGAGGTCACAGTCTAGTTATGCTGGGATTAGGAAGTGTACTCACCACGTTGATGAGCTGCACGAACGCGAGCCCAAAACGAACATCGACTTTCTCTGTCATATTCTGCACGGGCCGGATTAGTTTGTTGTAGCCTCTGAAGAGGTCCCTCACAAGGCGTTCCTCATCTTCCGAGCATTTTCCTTTAATAAAATGCGATATAAATGCTATCATATAACCTAACTTTTATAGTATTAGTCCAAATTTGATTCTAGGTCACAGCAAACATCTGCAGTGTGACCTAATTAAATAACTTTCTCTTCGACCGCAATAAGTGCAAATCAACAATTATTTTGTGATACAAAGGAACTGCAATAATTAAATATCAGCCATTCAATTAATTACCGTTAAGGGTACCGAGTAATCTTAAACTACAACAAATTATTAGAAGACCTCTTTGTTAGCGAGTAAAGGGGAGGGGCTGTGTTTACATGTGCAGTAAACACTAGTGGGTGTGCCGGAGTGGATGATAACACGTAACATACAACACCCATACATTCACATACAACACTAACGTATACACATGCACCCACGTCTGTATCCAACATTTTGATCATTAAAAAACGTTTTGATTGTTTTATTGTTTCACCTGTGAAGACGAGCGTTGTCAGCAGGACGAGCAGCGACATCAGCCGCGCCATCGTGGACTTGACCGACTTGGCGGAGCTCCTCACTCCGGGGGACGCTCACACCACACTCACCACAATCGCCAATATGTAATGATCATCCTAGTCATCACCATCATCGTCGCACCACTCTCAGCATTCCGCCACTGCGCGCACTGCGTCTTCTCACGACGACCATGTCACCATGTTGAACAAACACATCGCGCACACACCCTCTTTACCACACACAACTGTACACTACGGTGAAAGGATTTCTTACAAACACATGTACAGAGAGGCAGTATCTCAGTAGCAAATACACTCACGATAAAATTTTTGGATTTCGTTTACATGAGTTTAGATGTGTTTGGATCGTTTAGATTCGTTAGGATACTTGGTGAAGTGCTGGGTGGAGGCGCCGGGAGTTGTACGACGGGTGTTGTTGGGTGCGCGTCGGGAAGCAGGCGATTTGTGGCTCGGTTGGCGTGCGGGCCGACTCCAAGTCGTACGGCTTGGTAGCGACTGGAGGCAGGATGTGCACGAGCGCCGCCACCGAACGACACCACCCCCTTGACATTCGTTTTGCGTGGTCGCGGCTAGAGGGCGACCGGCAGGATTTGCGGGTTATCGATTCGGGAATTTATCTTCGGGGTTAATTCCAGGGTAGGACGAGTCATCCTTCGGTGAAATATTTTATTCGGGAGTATTCCACACAATCTCATGTATCTACAGTCGGTTTATAGATGGCATAACTGCTTCCAAGTTTGTAAAAACTTAACCATAGATAATCTTAGGTTAGCGAATATAAACTAAGGTAGATTCTATTCTAATCGAATCTACCTAATCAAATTTACTTGTATCATAGATGGCGTTCATTCATTACCTAGAAGAATTCAATTTATTTTCCTCAAACAAAGAACAAACAAGGTTTACTTAATTTATTTAACTACCTAAAGAAATTACTCGTGGCTGTGCCATAGACGTATCCTTGGCTTGTTAACCCGTAACGTTTTCGCTCCAGTTTCCTGCGACCGAGGTCTTTTGATGGTCTCTTCAATTGTCCTGAATCGTCCTGGATTGTCACAAATTGTTCTGGATAATGAATCACGAACGTAACGTCCACAGCCTCACTACTTCCATGCTTACATTTTCTCGTTTCATGCATATTTTTGCATATACTTCGCACAATTCGCAATAAACTGCAGCGAATTAAATCGAATTAAATGTTCTGGACATCACAAACAAATATATGTGGTGGACGAGAAACTATTACCTACTCCATCTACTCCTACAACATTTGCGGGACTTTTCAGGGAAATCAATACAATAATCTGGAGAATCAGATTAGTCACATCCTGCAATCGCGCAATCAGAAAATATCATTCTGCATGTCCTGACTCAACAGGATATTTTACTCATTTTCTAGAGTAGATTGAATGAAAACGCTGACCTAGTCAAAGCGTCATATCCTCGGAAAGAATATTGAATCATTAAACTATTTCTAGAAAAATATATATGTAGAAAAATAAATTTATAAACTGAAAAATGACTTCAATAAACTTATGGGAAATACGGACAAAATGACATACATAAGGGTCTATAATGTTCTGTCCATATATGTAATTCTGTACATATGTGGTACAACGTGGGGTTAATATAAAATTCTCACATAACAACTTGTTACACGTCTTATTATTGTTTAATTCATATAATTCATTTTAACAAAGTACAATCCATCGGTTGACACGATATTACAACAATTTGTCATTTTCCTCTTTTTTTGTAATGTTCAGTAGAAAACAAAGCCAACGCTTGTATAGCCGCCTAATACTCAATGTGAAACGCATTATCTCATTGTCTCATTATCTCATAGGTTTCCTTCTCCTATCCTGCTATCCATATCCATCACTCAATCAATCCATCAATCACTCGCCATGCGACTTCCTCTTTCGTTCAAAATCATCTAGACTCAATAGGGATAAATTGTGAATATTGTGAATGCAGCCGAACCAACCGAAACTAATTTGAGCAATCCGAATGTCGTCCTCAATCCTGATTCAGTCCTGGTTCGACTGCACTGATTGTGAAGAACGACTGAGTTGATGAATAGTTCAGGTTTAGTATTGCGCTGCTGCTCGCCCAAGTCACAATCGAACTGGGAAAGTTCTCGTTTGAGAAATTTCTTAATTGACTCCGGACAGAACTGTCCTTTTGAATTAGTTACTTTCCAGTCACCGGCGTGCTGGTACTGCGAGTGCGATAGCGAGAGACAGAGAAGGAAAGTAGCGACCCTCATGGATTGTCGTTAAATGTTCATCATGTACTTCACCGTTTGCTTGCTGGTTGCTGTTGTTCTTTGTGAATGTGTGCGTTTGTTGTTTGTCACGTCATCGTTAAGACGTGTTTCGTTACTTACAATTAATTCAGCTTATGTCGGGTGGGCGGGGCGCGTTCGAGGACGTTTGCGGGGTGGGGTCGGAGGCGTATTGTGACTTCGGGGGACGGGTGGGAAGGGCGTATGTGAGGATGGAGAAACGTTTAATTCTCGAATTTTATTTTATGTTATTTATATAATAATGGAAATGCGAGATTCTCTTCTTTTATCTTTATATTTATTATTATTATTATTAGTATTATCATTATTATAATATGAATATCATAGAAATAGATTTGTAATTTGTAATTATACGAATTTACTGCGTTATCTCTCTCTCTTTCTCTCTCTCTGTATTATATGTACGAGTATATTTAACTGCGCGTGTGCACATATTCTCACTTAGTTTCGAAACAACATCTTTGGCGGTGGTGGCGAGAAGGCGAGTTTCTTGACACAGCGGCGTGTCCCATGTGCGGGGCGAGGCATGGTGAGCGATGACTCAGCCCTGCAGTGGGAGGATCCGCCTGGATTTAGCAGCCTCCTGACACCACCTGCCCGCGCGCTTAACCTCAAATATCAACTATCGACTATCGACTAGACTCGATTCATTCGTCGTGTTTAGTAAAAATCGCTTACGTTACTCACATGGGGAATTTGAGGGGTGGGGAAAGGAACGTCTTCGTTTAAAAATACGCCGCATCATCGCAAATTGCTTACTCCCTTACGTCCTTGCATTCTAACATTCTCACGAGAAAGTGATCATCAGTTGATCAGCGTCAGTGTTTGGTAGTTAAGAGAGATAGATGACTTTATACAGAGTCGATCCGTTGCTGCTTTAGTTCCACGTACTGTTTAGAGTCTTTAGAGACTTAAGAGACTTTAGTCATTGTTTATTTAGTTCAATTAATAACTCCTTCGTTTATTTATTGCAATGCAACTTTCGTATTTAAATTTTTAATTCTTTAATTGTGTTACTCTTTAAGTTAATTCGTTTATTGAAAATAATGCAAGCAATAAACAATTGCTTGTGTCTGCGTGACAGCACACGCACAATATTGCATGGACGCTGGCGGCGGTCGCAAGTGTGCTTATGTCGCGATACAGATAACTCGCGCCCGTCGCAGCGTCGCATATCAAAAACTTGAAACTTCAAACGAACAGAACTCTCGCCAACACCTGGCACATCGTAAACGCATGTGTGCACAGAGCGAGAATTCCCAAAAAACGCAAAGTCCAACTAACGCAGCTAACGCTCTATAACAAGGTTTCATATTGTCATGGCCTGTGACAGTGAAAAGTTCCAACGAAATGTGGTTTGCTTCATTTTCCTTCGAATGTTGTAGTAAATTAGTATTAACCATTTGATTTGTTTACGTCACGGTATCGACTATCGACAACAATGTGTGAAAGTAAGTGAAGAGTTATGTGGAGTAGTATGAAGTTGAGGTTATTTGTCCCGATCATGGTGAATTCGGCGTGGAGAACAACATTTGCGCACGCGGCGGAGAGATTTTTGAGCAACTTCCTTGTGTGTCAATCAATTTGAATTTGATCGCAAAAGTTCGTCTTTGTTTCCACCCGGGACTCATCCAATCAATATAAATTATGTAAGTATACTTATGTATGTGTACCTGTGTGTATGTGTAAGTGTTACTTTTGAGCATCCGTCAACCATGCTACGTTTGTTTAAGTTATAAGTTAGGTTATGTCACCCTCGTCTGCTGCACTAGTCTTAATGCACAATCAAGTCAGTTGCGCTTAGCATATAGCAATTAAGTCAAGTAATTATGTTACGCGCATGTGTACGCTTCAAGACTTTTAATTATCGCCCGTATGAAGTGAATTCGACGGCAGGGAGCAGTTGATGGAGAGCACGTGCGCATGCGCTACGAGATTAAAACGAGATTCGAGTCTTGAGGGTGTGCGGTAAGTGTATCCATCGGCCCGCTCCCTGGAACTGAGGAGCGATAGCTATGTAAACAATTCGACCTTGAAACCACCTTGGTACGACCTTAAAATAACCATGGCACGACTTTGGAACGATCTATGTACAATATGCTAACGCAAACTCATTGAAAAATGTTTTCCAAATTCGTAGTACTTAAGTGTAATCAACAGCAAGAAAGCGCAAACGCAGGTGTAGATTAAATTTGAATTTAATTACGAGTATAGCCTATCGATGGTTTTGGTTTAATTAATTGAATTATATTCATTTTACCGATTAGCTTCATTTTAGTCTTAATGAAGTGAAGACGGGAGTTAAAATGTTCGTTCCTATCGAGAAAAATATACATCTACACGTCGTTTGTCTCAATACAAAAATGCCATTAACAATGTGTCAAATAACAATGCGCCGGCTCGCCATGAGGGCATAGCCAGGGCGCGTGGAACGAAAGTGTCCGCAAATAGTCTGCAAGTTTACAACTGACAACTGAAACAGTTAGTGGGCGGGGCGTGCACTCGTATGGTATACAAACGGCCACGCCCGCAAGTAGGCGTGTGCGCATGTCGTGCATGCCCCTCGCCCAATGGGTAATGGCTCTATGCCAAAAACAGTCTTCGCCGTCGACGTACGCGATTTCTGCATACTTCATCTGCACTTTGTCAACGCAACTCAACATTTAATTTGATTTATCACAGTATGATTGTGTTTTAATATCCTAAAGAACACTATACAAAACGAAAACACGCGTCATTTAAATTCAAAGTTCGATACCTGCGTATAAAATCTCATCGCCCGGTGCGTGCGTGGTGGCGCGCACGCGCGAGCTACTCATGCGCTGGTGCTCACGCGCGCGCCCCCCTGCAGCGAGGCGTGGCCAGTGGATGGGGCCTGCTGTGGGTATGAGGAGGGCGGGGCCACGCGGGGCTAAACAAAACTAAACTCTAACATCTCGTCGTCGATTTGTTTGGCAGCTAGTGCGCGTGCGCGCGCAGTACGAATCAAATGTAACACACTAGGAAGAACCCAACGAAGGTGGCGGCGGCGGTTGCAGGCGCCCGGCTACGAGACGATGATGTGCGGCGCCGAGAAGAGCACCGCGAGCGTCGCGATGATCGTGAACAGGGTGAATATGATAAGGCACAGTCTGTCGACCACCATTGCCGCGAACTTCCAGTCGCGTGTCACGTCGGCGGCCTCGTCCTCCTTCCGCAGCTGGTCGGTGATAAAGCGGATCTCCTTGAGGATGAGAGCGAGCTCGTAGTCGGCGCTCAGGCAGGCGTGGTTCGAAACTAGCGACTCATGAAGTCGCCCACCGTTGCCATTGCTCTCTTCTTGTCTGCAATCAGAACTGCAACCATTATTAGCATTGATGGTCATTATAGGATACATTGTAGGTACCTGTAGACTGTCCGGAATAGCGCGGCGGTGGGGAGCGGCGTGGGCGTGCCGGCGCCGCGATGATGGTTATGGCGGAAGTCGTCGTCGATATCGAGCACATTGGCGAGCAGACTCTTCGAGCTGCGCTCCTTCATCTCAACGTCCTGAAACATCGGCTTGCCACCCGAACCCACTGAGGATCCGCCGCCTTTCGGATAGTCGCACATGCCTTGTCCAGGGCGACTCATGCGCAAAATACACGGCAGCCAATAGAGGAACACAATTTTAATCTGCAAACATGTCATAGATAACTAGTTAATATAATCAGTGATGATATAGTTTTACCCAGGTAGACATCTCGTGAGTATCAGCATTACGATGATGATAATTGAGGATGAGAATAGTGGAGACCACGGAGGAGGCCACCATGAACATGATGCAGTTGAAGTAGGTGCCGAGCAGAGGCACAGCGTCCGAAGTCGCCGGCATCGTTTCGGCGACCATGTTGAGGAACACGGTGAGCGACAGCAAGATGGTGACGCCCAGCGACAGCTTCTCTCCGGAGTCAGGTGGCAGCGTGAAGCCCAGCACCGCCATTGATGCGATCAGCACGCAGGGCACGATGAGGTTGAAGAAATAGTATAGCGTTCGTCGGCGGATGATGATCACGAACGTGATGTCAATGTACGGCTCTGGGCAGCAGTTGTAGTAGATCTCATTCCTCTTACCTGGCACGCCTGTGAACACGATAATATTAACGTTCACACCTAATACCAAGATTTTATAAGAAGTGTTTAGAAGGATGAAGAAAGGCGTATATGGAGGAACCAGGAACATAGAAGATGGGTGAAGATGGAAGACAAAAGGCAATAAATGTTGAGTAGGTGCGGGAAAGACGAAAAATGGCGAAGAAAGAAATAGCGGAAAGATGAAAGAAGATTGAGGGTAAACGATGATAGAGGATCAAAGGTAATGAAAAATAATAGAGGGTACAGAATGGCGTACTGAAAGTTTAAGAAAGATAGCGAATAAGACTCAAAAAGGAGACAGAAAGACTGTCCAATGTAATGGAGTGTAAGGAAGTGCGAAAAGTGTGAAAATAGCAAATCAGGACGAGGAAGAGCGAAAATAGCGATAGGTCAACGATGGGAGCTGAAAAAAGACGAAGAGTGAAGAAGATCAAAGGAGGACGGAGAAGCACTAAGAACGGGCAATCAATGCGAGGAAAGACTATCAATATAAAGAACGGTCATGAATGGCGAAGAAGAACAAGGCAGAGTAAAGATAGGCGAAGATAGACGAGAAAGAGTGGTAAGCTCTATGAGGGTGCAGAAGGTCTATGGAAGAGCTATGAAGAGCACAGAAGGGTGAATACGGCGGCTAAAGAAGGTGAAGAACGACAGAAAAGAGTAAGCAATAGCGACGAAGAACGAAAAACAGGAAGCACTGACGAAGAATAGCACAAGTGGGGAGGGCGGAGGGTGTTGGTGCATGAATGAGTTATAGCTGATTGTGAAGGAAGAAGAGTGACTAAAGACGATGAAGTGTAATGAAAGGCGTGGAAGAACGAACAAAACTAATGAAATTAGAATATGGCGGAAGAAAAGAGAAGAATGGCGTAGACAACAAGATTATCATTAACAACAACATATCAAATATTCGTTGGGTAATGCGGGTTAAGTGCACAACTGCTACCCATTGTCCAAGATTGCTCTGGATATCTGTGTATTTGGGTACTTTGCACTCATTCGATTTGAACCCGGTCAATGCACAAAGCCACATGTTGTAATTTAATCAGTTTGGGTGAAGTTCCAAGTGTTTTCTGAACTCCAGTTGGACTAGGGTAATTGACTAATTGTGAATGTATCAGCTCTTTCAAAAGTTCAGTAATATTACAGTAGGTGGACCGTTGCAGAGTGGTCTATAACATCTATAGTGCATGTGGTAGTATGAGGCGATTCCTGAGGGATTTGCTAGTTTCCCCGAATGAAGAATTCAATACCGGTTTTACAAGTGAGGTTTTCGGATTTGCAGTTAGTGCGACGTGTGTTATTGGAAGGAAGTAACTCACCTAGCAAGTCCCATTCGCCGTTCGTGATGAAACTGCTGATGTCGCCGCCTGCGTCATCCTGCAATTGCAGATCCAGCTGCAATGGAAAAATGACTTTAATCTGCTGCCTCGGGTGCAATCAAGTTTAATCCTAAAGTTAGTACGCTGCTACGGTTAGTACCCGGAAGCGACTGCAACTTTACAGAGGGTCATAGGTATGGAACCAGCAACGGTATTACAATATCCTTATCAAAGACAACAAATATTTACTGTGCTTACCAAGGGATTACTATGACTAATAATATCACCAAAAATAAAATAATTTTGATGCTTGTTGTGTGTATCTGTACCTGCAATCCATCGTAGGTCCAACTGCCGAATTTCATCTCGCATCGCTGATCGTCGAACGGGAACCAGGTGATGTCGATCTTGCACGTGCTCTTGAAGATGCCCGGCGGCACGTACAGGCAACTGCCGTTATTGCGCACCACCACGTTGGTGGGATACGTGCCGTCGAAGCCTTCGTCCGCACTGCAACCGAAGCAGAAAAGTGTCACTAGGTCATGGGACCAGCAGTACGACGAGGTACAAATAATAAACACCGAAAACAGACAACAGTGGCACCACAACATTAAACAAGACCAAACGGAAATGAAAAATTCGGTCGAAGAAAACACAAAGTAGAAAGTAAAAAGTCGAAAATAGGTCAAGCATCGCGATCAATCAGGAATGGAGTGAATTCGATAACATATGCAGGACGACATACCTGTTGTACATGAGCACGTCCGGCTTCCAGAGACGATGAGGTGGAATTCGCAGATCCTTCACGCCGCCGAACTCCGATGCGTTCCATCTTAGGTTCATATCGTTCCATTCCTGTGGGGATATCGGACACCGAATGTAAACATCAAACGTCAAACATGCCACATGAGAAGTGACTCTAGAAAGAGGAGACACTCCACAAGCTACGTTGCCGCTACAGACATGGATGCCCAAGAAATTTTTTCTAGTAGGTATAGGTGCGGAGACTAATAATAAGAATAACAACCGCAAATAGGAACCGATTTGCAGTATAATTAAAAATTTAATATTGCACAGGGTGGGATAACTTAACTTTCCTATTTTAAATAGCGCGCTATTCAGTTGGTTAACGTGATACTAAACTGCTCGTGACGCAGCTCAAGAAATGAGATTTTAAAGTTCAGTCCTTGGACAGTTCATTTGCCATCATGTTATGTAATACTGAGAAGTATAACTTTCTCGTTAATTTCCATTCTTCCACTGGATATTCAGTGATGCTCAGGGGCTCCTACACTAAACCGGAAATTAATTGTTAGTGTAAAGTGGGGGAACTTTGGACGCTTTTTGAAAAATATTCATCACCATTTTGTTCTAAGTCCAAATTCTTTTTTAGAATAACTAGTTTAACAATCTGACTTCATCATATTAAAATTTCAGATTTTTACTATACAATAAAACTAAAAATAATGCAATTTTCCAAAACGTGTTTTTTGTTCCAATTGCCCCATACTATGGGAAACATGGAACTGGTAATTTACTGAAACTTTTTATTGATAAAATAGATGTTGTTGTATATGAAAATATTTTAAAACATTTTTATCGAAAGCTCAAAGCGGCGAGAACTCTGCTTAGTCGACCGACAACCTTGGAGTATAGTTGGTCATGCCAGTCTAATGGTCCAACCGCCCCGAATGAGAATTGTAGAGCTCATATCTCTTGAAAAGAACTGATAACATGATTAAATTCACTTGACACGGCATTAGGAGGCCATAAACTACATTGGTCATTCAAGATCCACTGCAATAAGTGCGTTATTATTGCTGTAGAAATATTCTACGTTGCGTAATCATAACACACTGGGTGGCTGCTGTTTAAGCCATCACTCAGTTAATTATAGTATAGAAAAATTCGTACTTTTTTTGGTTTATTTTTTGAAATCTTTAAATATTCCAGTTCAGACGTTAATTTTTCCGAAAAAAAATTGTTTAACTTTTCGAAGTTCTGCATATAAAAAGCATAGCATTAGAAAGACGACGTAACGAGCGAATAATTTTCTGGAGCTATCTGTTTCCTATTCGTTGAATCGCGCTTCGAAGAACCAATCAAATTGCAGTTACTGTAAGACATACTTCTAATATTTGATGAATAGCAAAATGCGTACATTCAAAAATACATACAAATGCGCGTGAAACGTACAGCAATATCATCCATCTTTATTTTACCTTAATGCAGTAGGCTAAAATGTACGTGAGAGCACACATACTACGAAAATGCACTAGCTGCAGTCGGGCTGCACGCGGCCTGCGCTCACTCAGCGTTGATTGGATGCACATATGACGGAACTCAATGGTCTTCGCGTGCCGATTTGAAATAAGTCCGCAATTCTCTTACGCAATTTATATTGAGATTTTCGAAAACTTTACTTTTTTTTTCTGGAAAAATGAACGCCTCAACTGGAATATGTCTTAGCTGAAAAAAAATTACGAATCTTTCTCTACTAAAATAAACCGAGCGGACTTTTTTTTTTAAAACAAACTACAGTGTAATTATTGAGGCTCCGAAACGCATGCATCGTTTTTGTTTATTGTCTAGCTATCATAATAAGTATCCATATTTGCTCAAATTTCGTGTACCGGTATAAATTACCGTTATGCCTATGAATTCTTTCAAAACAAGCAGGTGAAGTAAATGAAAGATTTAGCGACTGGTTATATTATCATTATTATTATAGGTTACTACGTTCAAATAAACTGTTAGTGTGACAAAATGAAGAACTGGAGCCCCACAAGCCATTGCAACATCGAGAGCATTGAGACAGTGAGATCTTCAATATTTCTGATCATTGTTCTATGGGTTTTCATGAAATCTTTTGCTTATGTTATAAACGATTCTCCGAGGACCGTTTAAGATTTAAAGAACTAGTATTCTCAATGTATCGCACATGGGTCTCGTCATAAACTCCTATGATGTAAAAATAAAATCAAATGTTTTAGCTCTTCGTGCATACAAAATATGTATAATTCCATTTATAGAATTCCTAAGGATATTAAAGAACGGGGAAGCGTGAAGAAGGACTATGTAGGCCGGTGAAGAGCAATGTTGTGCGATGAAGAATTTCGAAGAAATGGAAAAAAGGTAAAGAAAGGTATAGGGTAAAGAATGATGAAGAATTACAACGAATGAAAAAGTCGTAACAAAAGAGAGCGGAAAAATGGAAGAGGGGCAAGGAAGAAGGAAAAAGTACGTCGAAATGCAAACAATGGGACAGAAGGTGAAATCGGGTGAAGAAGAGCGAAGAATGCCGATGGAAATGGATGAAGTAGAAAGTAGAGCAAAGCGGAGGATGGCTTTAAAATGCACAAAAAGGACGAATACGAGTAAAGCAAGGAAAAGAATGTTGAGGAGAGCGAAGAAGGGGAAAATATAGGGAAGGGAAGCTAAGAAAGAATGGAGAAGGCGATAAAATCGCTGAAAAGTAATGAAAGCGGATGAAAGGCAAAACAAGCCGATAAATATAAATATATGATTAAATATTTAAAAAAAACATAACACATAACACAGAATACAGAATACCCAACTCGAAAACATTACTCCAATTTGTTAAATCAATATAATCATACTTGAAACAAAAAACAACCCGGAAAGAGCTATACGCAGAGTAATGTAGATTTATGTAGAACAATGCAAAACTATGCAGAACCTTTTAGGAACCACATTAATTCATTATTGTGACCATTGCTCCATTGAACAGCGCGTGCATTAAAATTTAACTTTAACGTTAACTTTAACATTGTAACTTTACCCCGCTATAACACGAAACGCATTACAAATTACTCTAATTAGAAGTAATGGCAAATCATTTATAAGTCCCATTCGCATTCGCATTGCCCCTCCCATTCCCACGCGAAGTCTGCAAACAGCCGACACCCACACGAGGAAAAAATGGCATTTTCCCAATATATCACACAACAAAGTCATATATTATCCTATTAGGAGTCGGGATATTTTCACGTAACTTTCCTGCACGCTGCGCTATCTGCGCATAACTCTCGTCAAAACTATCCGCACCGACCTCTATTCGGGTACCTCCACCTCGGCAGCGCGCATGGAAGTTTGCCAAGCTCATTCATATCTAATATCAGTAAAAGTTCGGCGCGCTTTTTGTGCGCCGCATGCGCCCCATCGAAATGTAACACAAGTTCGCGTAGAAAGCCGCAGTCGAGAAAAAGGGCAGCGCCAGCAAACGGGAACACTCACCAACTTCAGCCAGATATTCGTAATGAGCAACTGATTTTTTTCGTCCTGCAATAGAGAGAAAACAGTGTTATGAGAGAGCGGTGCCGGTGCCAACAGTACATTACAAACTGCGCAAACAGTATTAATAGAAGTGGAATTAATTGACCGGCGGTTAATTAATGCAAATGCGGATTATGGCGGTACTTACCACATCAATGATCTGCATCAAAGTCAGCCCGAAGCTGAGCTGCAGCGGGTCCGACTCGTTGGCGACTGGCCGCTCGAGCACATTGTAGTGATCGAGCAGTTTGTGTAGCAAGCGCTTTTCATTGTAACCGCCTGATACATCTGGAAAGCAGCAACAATGAACGTAACTAATAATAGGACGTACGACAATGGTCTGAGTGTCAATTGAACACAACCGGGAGTCGAATCTGCACTTGTCGCTTCAGTTATACAAACGACAAGAACAGATTCGACTCTAATTCTACTCTAACTAAGTGGCTGATGGCGTGGTAGGTTCAAGACAGTGTTATACAGTGAAACTAAGTGAAGTAAGATTAGGTTAGTCAAAAAATATATATATTAGGACGACGAAGGACAAACAAAGTCAAAGAATCGCAGGGGACCTCTTCAGCGTCCCTTCTTCGTCAGGCGAAGAAAGCGATAAAGGGACAAGCCGCATGAATAGAGGCCAAATATGAAGAAGAGTGGCGAAGAAAGGCGAACTGGGATGGTTAAGGGCGATAAAAGGCGCTAAAGAATGTAAAACGTAGCGAAGGGAAAAGAAATAATGAAGAACGAAAGAGGGCAAAGAAGATCGAAGAAAAGCTCGAAGAAGGGGAAGGGCGTTGAAAGACTACGGAAGGTGAAGAAAGACGATTTAAACCTAGGATACGTGCAGATTCCAACACTAAATTTATAGCTTATGTTCGCTTAGGTTATACAGGATAAAGCTCAAATCTACCAACAAGCTTCCAGACGGTGACCAGGGAAGTGTTCTTTGTATTTTGATAACAGGAATGTATGGTATCCGATGAATCTTTGCGGAGTTATACCGCTTTGTTTTTCTGTAATTGCACACTTCTACCTAAAAAGAAATTGCATAACTCGGTAAAGAGTCTTGGAAGACCATGCGTTCCTGATAACAAATTACTCAGAGTACATCCCCGATCAACCTCTGAAATTGTATCGGCCAGGTTTTGGTTTCATCATGTATTGTATGAAAATTCTCTTTGGCGCAATTATACACTACGCTAAATTGAAATGACTCCATAAGGAGACAACGGAGTCCAAATGTTTGTACTATCAAAATAGTCAGAGAACATCACTCATCAAGCCTTAAAAGTTTGCTGCTCGAGTTCTGGTTCCAACTCATTGTCACAATTCTATACAAGAAGGAAGTCCAATAGCGCTGTAACGAACCATGGGTTCCTAATATCAAAATACCCAAAAAGCATCCCTGATCAACCCCAGGTACTTTTGTTATAGAGTCCTGACTCACCCTATATAGCGGCCGTATATTTACTTGGTCAATTTTGTATATTGTTTTTCCTTTCGTTTCGTTCTCCGATTGAATATGAAGAAATATACTAGTCAGCAGCAGCCGAAAAGGCAATTCGGCCTCTCCACTCGCGCTTCTTGTCGTGCGCCACCGCCTGCGTTTTTATTATTATAAGAGGCGGTTAATCTTGTTGTTTGTCTAGCGTCGGCAGCGCGGAATGCGATGTGCCTGCGCTGCGCGTGCTTGCCGCAGATTTATGAGATCTGTGATACAGTCAGAATGCCAAAGCGCGCGGAGGCAGTGGAAGCGCGGGTTGAGGAAGCAGGGGTAACAGATGGGACGCGAAGAAGATGGCAGGCAGCGCAAGACGCTGTGAATTGCAAAACGTGCGAGGGAAACAACCAAAAACAAGCAAAAAGACTGAGGTGGGTCGCAATTTGGATGACATGGATGACTTGGATGACTTGCATGTGTTGGATGGCTGAAATAGCGAAGGAAGATAGAGTATAACCACAAAAATACAAGGAATAATGTACACAAGATGGAAAGTAGGTAAATCTACCAGGTAGGTAAACCTCGAAAATGAAGTAATATGGAGTAAAATAGAGTATGTAGTTGGGGATATCAACGCTAAATCGTAGAGGATAGAAAAATGTGTCTCAAGACGATGTGGGTCGACAGGTCGTAAAGATGGCGGTTGTTGTGGAACATAAAAATTTATATTTCTGGAAACATATATGAACGTGTAGCGTGTATACCGCCTAAATGATGAAAGGCGAAAGAGTGTCAAATGCCTGTATTTCCCACAGAAAGAACACACTTGAATGGGCCGTACGAAACGATTATTTAAATCTAGATTTAATTCCAGGTTATTTCGCTCTGAGATTTAACCGCATTCGTATAATCAATACATAATTTCGGTTACGTGACACTATTTGGTCTCCGGTTGGTACAGTTGACGCAAGCAAAACTCCGACGGAATATTTATCGTCATATAAATGCGAAATTGAGATCCTGCTGACGGCGCAATTCGTTTGGAAACATTTGGCGAAACATTCGACATTGTGCGCGCTGTCGGCGTGCGTTTGACGAGCGCGTTTTTTACCCGTCACTACAAAGCCGGCGCATTTGCGTCACGCCGCCGCCCCTTCCCGCCTCCACATTGAGTAAGCGCACATTCGCAGTGAGTTAGCAGACGGGAGTTATCGAAATGTCGCAGCGCATCGCATCTCAAGTCGACGAGCTATTATGACGGATCATCTCTGTCACAGCCCGGCGCCTCCACCAAGTGGATATTTACTCAAGATGAACCAAAAATTCCATCAGATCCATCCGTAAGATTCATTTGAAATTCAGTAAAGAGACTCGTGAAATTAAGTTTAACTAGAGGTTTATGTTAATTCAGTTGAGTGCACTAATTGTGAGTTCAATTACAATTGTCCTGCCCGGCGCATCCCCCATTGATAAACATTTACCCAAATTTCACCAACAAGAGATTTACAGTAATTCAATTACATTCCATATCTAAGGGGTTGATTGACTTATGCCTAATCATTCGGTCGTGCATTGGTTAGCAGCGCAGACGATCTAATGCGCGCTAGCATGTTGATGCGGTATCAACCCCGCGTCCGGTCTGTCTGGTGAAAAATTCATCTTACGAGCTCGCCAGGTTGGGAAACTACAGTCCTAGGTCATTTGAATTGAAAAATTGCAGTACTCCTCCTACAACAGGCCCAATCTTAAGGTGCACCAGTGATGTCTGCCGGACGATAGATAGGTAAATATGACTGAACAATAGCATAAGCCTGGCGCCTCCACCAAGTAAAATTTACATCAATTTTGGAAATAAACATTATTTCCTCATATTTCAAGATTAACTAAGAATCCAAATAAGCGAAAAGAAACATATAGCATGATAAAAGATTGTCACACATAAGTCGTAGATAAGACTCAATTTATTTGTAACTGGAACTCCCAGCGAAATCTCAAAGCGCTCAAAGCGAACGTGTTTGCTTGTGGTTTGTTTCAAGCGCAGTGCTCGAGTGCATTGACTGCCTCCGCTGCTTGCTTGCACTGCGGCGGCGGTTAGTGGTCGAGTGCCGGCGTATATTTGACTTGTCGCCCGCGCGCGCAAAGTGCCTGCAGTATTTACCAGAAGCTTGCAAGTGGAATGCCGCGCACAAGCGAACGACTAGATTTTTCCCGAGGTTGTCGCGAAGATGCGCGCTGTTTATCTGAGCGCACACGTCGTAAACATGCTTGGCACTATCGCGATCGTTTCGGGGTTCGGTGGACGCTTGATATCAGTACAGTTGGTGCACCAAAGAGTAAAATTCAATTGCACTTTAAGCGGAAATTACGATATTCTCAGCGTATGGCATAAGTCGGACTCTGACTTGCTTAATCGGAATTTATGTTTTTTGTGGGGGGGAAGGACGTAGAATAATAGAAGTCCGTTGAGAATTGAATAAGTTTACATTACTTTTCCCTATTCCATTTTTCTATTAATAAGTTTTATGATAGATATTAATACAATCGAAGTTTATTTAGGTTATCGCAAGTTTTAGGTTAGTTCTGGGAGTCATTTTACTAGCTTTACTACATTCCACTTAGATTCTGTCGCATTTTCAGTGGAAGAGTTCTAACGGAGGAAAAATAACAGCCATTTTCCCAAAGTAGATACAATAAAAATATGTCTCGTTACAGGAATCACAAGTCGCGGAAAAGAACGCAGAGAAATCTGCAGTGAACAATATTGCCGCCTTTGGATCACGGCCACAGCGCAAGGCTTTACGGAGCGAGCCGGGGTTATTGGGGGATAAATCGCTAGGATCACACACCGCACGCTCAAACAATAACTCCATTTAATTGAGCTATTTACGGCTATTTGGGCTATTTACTCTCGCCATTTACCCGCGCATGCGCATTGTATAACAGTTTACGTATTTACATATTTACATAACCTGAATCCACTCCTGTTCGCATGTCCTATTGTAGACAGTCCACTAGGCAAATTTGATGTTAGATTACGTGAGATTTGAGGTTAACTCTAATATTTTAACAACAAATTGAAAGGCAAGCAATATATTTACTGATGTTATTCTTTCTATTGATTTATTGGTATGTGCAACGTCCATGTAACAGTGTGACAACATGACTGGTGAAAAAATGTCCAAAATGGCAAAGTTAATGTACGTGTCAAAATGTTAATCACGTGCGAGGATGAAAAACGCGCCCGTGGAGACATAGAGCGCCGCAGGGCCAATTTGCATGAAACTGTCAAACGTGGCCAACATGGATGCCAGCGTGTCAAGGGACACGTAAAATATTGCATCGTATCAATGATTGTTTTGCTATGTACATAACACAGCAGGCGAAACACAGACAAAAAGCAATGGGGAACTGATAGAAACATGTAAATGTGTGAATGGGGAAACAACTGCAGATAACACATAATGGAACCGCCAAAATGGCGGCTTTACACAAGAATAACCCAGTATGGTGCTAGTATGGGGTTTGTACTGGGTTCGCAATTAGTTTGGGGGTAGCAGTAGTTACCATTTGGTAGCGTGAGCCAGATGTGCAAGAGGACAAAGAGCGTCAGTGCTCGTGGGCCAGCGTTGAATTGACATTGCCGCATGCCACTGTCCATGGAGTAGCCAAGATAGCGTTGGTAGTGGCGTGCTGAAAGGTGCTCGAAGACCGCGACGTGCGCGGCGGCGGCGATTCGGCTGCGTGTCCCGCTTTAGATCATCGATCGACGTCGCATGGTCGTCGCGCGCCTGCTGAGCCCGAAGAAGAGTGTGAGCGGAGGAGAAGAAGCGGTCGCGTGCTAGTGCAGGCTGCGGCGGTGCAGGAGGCGGCGCCTGACGCTGCACTGGGAGTCGGGCTCGCTGCCGCACATTGTTCGCGCGCGCACAAAGCGTCGCCGCGCCGAGCGCGACGCTGGTGCGGACGT
Source organism: Tetradonia laticeps (assembly GCA_025400035.1). Classification (NCBI taxonomy): domain Eukaryota; kingdom Metazoa; phylum Arthropoda; class Insecta; order Coleoptera; family Staphylinidae; genus Tetradonia; species Tetradonia laticeps. The sequence continues at coordinate 23,668 of JAODVP010099627.1, forward strand.
GGTGGCCGCTGGTCGTGGGGTCAGCTGGCGGCGGCCGGGGATGAACGCGTGCGCCCGTTCAATTGCGTGAATGCGTCTCAGTTGTCTGGTGCGGCCAGTGTCGTTGGCACTGCCGTTACATCATGTCGCACACGACAGTCTTCGGCACGCGTCCCGGTGGCGGCGGCGGCGGCGGCAGCGGCGAAGCTCGACTCTACTCTGCACCTCCGTATACTGTGGCCATTGCGCGCGAGCGTCGCTAGTCTCTGGCTCTTCCGGCGGAGTGCTACTGCGCTACCACGGACCCACTGCCGCCGCGGAGGCCGGGATGCTGTGCCAGGCTGCCGCCGCCGCCCCGCGCGCGCCCGACATCGGCCGAAGCGCGCAAATTCATCGAGCGCCGCCGCCGGGATGCTGCACGCCGCGCGGAGATCAATGAAGATAGGCGCGTGCGCGCCACTCGTGCCGCAGTCCACGGCGGCGGCGGCTCCGACTGGGGACCACATGTTACCGTCCCGCGCGCGCCAGCCATCGACACGTCGCATTGATGAGGTATCGCTCGCGCTTGAGCATCTTTGCTGCATTTCTGACTTGCTCTAGCTGGAAATCCACTGTAAATCTAGCTAGACCAATATGCAGTGAGCGTGTGCAGGAGTTTGTTAATTATTTATTCAGCTGACTGAATTAATCAAACGGACGGGGCGTGTGGTGAAAAGCCGCAGGACATCGATCACTCCCGACTACGATGCAACCCGCCAAACTCTATCTCTCTTAACCTCTCTCATTTTCTGTGAGAGAAAACATTCGCATATAATTAATGGTCAGTAAAATTAATCAAAACGGAATGCGGGCTGATAACTTTACGAACGTGCAATCTCTTAAAATGTGCCTTAAAACTTTTATGTTCCCATGTACCTGACGTGGGGTTTAACTTGCAACTAATTTCATTTACATACCTTTAGTTTAATTGAAATTACATAATTGATTTATGGAAATTTTTTAATTGACTTATTTCTGTACCTTTTCTATTCAAATTTCTGAAACGATTGTTTTCATTTCGTGGTTTTGCATGTACATCCTGTCCCACTTTTCAAATTACATTTGGCCACGCTGTCGCGGAATGAATAAATTTACGCTTGAATTCCCATAACTGTTTTATTTACTCGCACAGTAAGTTTATCGATAGATATTGACTCAACTTCCACCAATAACTTTATTATTCTATTTTCCGTTTCAGTTATGACCACACGGTCACCAATATTTACATATTTACTGCGTCCCAAATAGGGCAATACTTGCAAAAGATGCAATTTATTATTAACAATAAAATATAAAATATTCATATATTAGCAATATACTAAATATAAATGTTCATCAACTAGAATTTGGATCAACATTTTAAGTACCTGCGGTATTTACTATGACAAGTTTGATCTAAAACAACCGAATAACGTGAAGCACGATCTCGCTGACTTTGTGTAGAACAAGGGTTTCCAAAGTCCGTCCCGCATGCAGCCCGCTAGTGGGATCTGCAAATTTACGCACAGCGAAATTTGCGCATAACAGATACATGACAGTTGCAAAATTGCGCACAGTTATAATATTCATATAAACCGTAAGTGGCGATCCATAATCTTTAGGAAAAAAAACACCCGTTCAGTTATTTATATATTATATTGTTTTCAATTCTGTGCTAAAATTCTTTTTCCACTTTCTAACCCTTAACTAAGACTAACCTAACCTGACGTGCGCATTACCTATGTTATGCATTACGGTCTACGTAAGATAGTGCACATCTGTGTTCGCATATTTCACAGCTCCAATGACAACCGCGATTGAAAGGATTGTGCACAATTTTCGCTGTGCGCAAATTTCACGACAGCCGTCAGTCAATATTTTTCTGTATAACACGTAAACGGTGGGAGGGAGGAAATTATGTTAAGAAAATAACGACATTGGTTTCTATGCAAAAACTAAACCCACTGGATCTACCCTTTTTAATTGCTATAGAACTGTAAATGGTTATATGCTATATGGAACCTAGCAACAAACAATAATTTATTTTATAGACATTATAAGTATATGATATAGTACATTAAAGTGTGAGTGGATTATGAGGGCTTTCAAACATAAACGATTTTTCGAGCACGACCGATAGGGGAGTTCAATTTTAAAATTTGTAAAATTAAGAAAACAATGGTATGGTTGAACGCAGAATTTTTTCTCTACTAAAAATCTACATACACTTTTGCACCAAAATAATTAGGGAAGCCAATAATTCAACATTTCAAAATTAACATTGAAATCCCTATGGTGCGTCCGTCAAGTTACCACCCGGTATATATAATATATAACATGTATATTCTGCATCAGTTTGCTTATAGAATTTTATAAGCATGCCTGGTCGAGTCTTACGTAAAAAACCTAAACCCATAAGAACCGAAATACCGAACCGGAACCTTTATTATTTTAGAACTGGAACAGGAATCGTAAGCGAAAGAAAAATTGTTGACTGGAATCGAAGTCGAACCGGAACCAAACTAAAAGTTGTTCATTGGTACCGGAACTAAATCGGAACCGTTATATCATTTCGATTCCACTCCACACTGATTTTTTACTGAACACTATATCGAAGAGTAGTTATTTATTACGTATTTATTCACATATTTACTTATCAACAGTAAATTAGAATTATAAATTAAAATAGAACACGAGGAAGCTGACTTGTACTTTATGTAATTTTGTCACCTAAATGCAGATCCGCAAAGGATTTTTCTTTTTAATATACGGGAAAAAGTTATTTAAGGACAAAGTTGCCAAAATTGCTATTTTGAGGGGGTTTTCAAACACTTGTTCCGTTGAGCTCAGTGTGTAGTGAAAATTCAATCAGTAATCAGTAAGCGATTGAATACATGTATACGTGAATTATGATTTGATTATTTCTTTATTTAACTAGATAATGTTATCTACTAGTGGGAACACTGCTAGTTTTGGGATCTTTATCTACGAACGTGCGTTTTTATTTTTCTAAAATTATAAGAAATATTTTAAGCAATTCTGTATCGACCAAAATAGATTTTTATCTAAAATTTTTAACCTATTCAGTGATTTCTGTAGAACTATATGTAAGCAATATTAAATAATTATATTCAGGTATTAGAATCAAGATGATCAAGTGTTTTGTGTGAAACCGGAAGTGACCTAAAATATGAATTGATCGTAATACACGAAGTAAACCTATCAACTTAGAAAAAACATGTTCAAGCGATTTCTTTAATACAAAAGTACAACGCTTGTTATCTCCCTGGATGACTGGACACGCTATATATTAAATGTAGTAACATCCATCGCTCCCGCGAAATTCCTTGCTTCCTCATATAGATCAACATAAAACAATGCCTGAAATATATCTGGATAATTGGCATTCCCTTTTTCAGTGCAGCGTGTGTAAAGTTTCAAGTTTAATTAAAGTTGGAACCAGAAATAACCAAACGAATTAATTGAAACTTGGGAAAGGAGCGATTTCTGTAAAAGTATAAGTTATTTAATCAATTGGATTTCTATATATGGAGTGCGTAACGTTCGCAAGCTTTTCGATTATGTCAGCAAGTATGCTGTGAGTGAGTTTTTGAACTCTCGATTCCGACTTTCTTTTTCTTATCGGTAGAGAGGTAATGTCTAAATTTCAAATTTAATATTCTTCAATCACAATGAGAAGTAATAAATGCTTAAGAATGAAACGTAGGATGTTGGAATTAAAAATGTTACCATTGAATTCAGCGATTTTTCTAAAACTACATAGTATATCAAATAGTACGATGTAGGGTAGCTAGGTACGGATTTCCGCTTCCGTTTCCACCGGAAATTACTTCAAATACCAATTAATTTAAATTAAGGAAGACAACGCAGGAATTTAGAATCTTGATGAGTTGAATTCAATGCCATAATACAATTAATTCAGCTGGTCGAGGCCAAATAGATGAGAGCGGGGCGAAACGGCCGTTTGAGTTTATGTCTTAAAGCTTATCTTAAATCTTATCTGGCTTAAATCATCATCTGATTCACTCGACTGCCATCAACCGACGCGCTGCATTTAATAAAAAGTAAATGTTGGAGATAGTCAGATAAATTAAGATTGAAAGTAGTTTTGGAACTGATTTTAACATTATAATTATGAAATTTC
>JAODVP010099694.1:0-10243 GCA_025400035.1 Tetradonia laticeps
AGAAAATACCTTAAAGTATTCGTGGATAATTGGTCTTTCAAACACTTGCTTTATTTGGAGCACTCCCTTGCGGGTCGTGCTCGAAAAATCGTGCGTGTTTGAAGGCCCTCATAATCCACTCATGCTTTAATGTACTATTTCAATTATTGCTATATTTCTGTGAAAATGCAGGTTTGAAAAATTTAGCACCTTTAAAAGTTATTATATAATTAGCGACATTTTAAACCAGATTATTCCAATTTGAATAGGGGTGTTTTCTAAGTCTTTTGATATCAGGAACTTATGGTCCCCCACAGTTCGCTACAGAGTTATTGGACTTTTTTGTGACAGAGAGAATATTCTTGGAAGCAGAATTCGAGCGCAAAAGTACTAACGATTGATGAAAATATCCTGACTATTTTAATATTGGGAACATATGGTCTCCGATGCAGTTATTTCAATTTATTATTGGACAGAATTACGCCAAAGAGAAATTACATGCAGTACATGCTGAAACCCGGCCGACACACTTTCAGAGGTTAATTGGGGATGTAGTCCGAGTAATTTGATAATAGGAACGTATGGTCTCACTCGACTTGTTACCAAGTTATTGCAATTTCTTTAAATGTAAAATTCGTTCTGCACGCCTATGATTTTTTTTATATCAACCAGGTGAAGGGAAGTTCACGGGACAAGCGAAAAACTTCAAATGAGTGAGATATTTTATCTAGCAATTTAGTCGCTAGGGACAAAAATTTTCACTTCGAATTACCGAAAGTTTCGAATTACGAAGAGTTTGAATTAGTGAGAGTCTACTGTATATTAAAAAAAACTATACTAGATGTTAAGGGAAGGCTCCAAGCTCAATGTAGAAAAGAAGGTATCCACAGCAGCAAGATCCACATAAACAACAAGGCGGAACAGTACCAAACTACAATCAGTCCGCACTTGTCTTTATAACAATGCTTTTATGAAAGCTTAAATATTAAAATTCAAGCAAATAACTCATTACATATTCCGAATAATTCATTACTCTGTGAATATAGAATGTTACAAATAAGAATAATTAGGTATATTGTCTAACTATAATCAAGCGGATTGCAACGAACACAAAAATAAAGTTAAATACATATTTCGAATACTTCATTATTTAGTCGAAGTAATATGTTAAAATAATTAGACATATTGCTTACATTAAGGTGAACGTAACAAGCTCCAAATGAATAAATAAAATACTTCAAATAATTCATTATTTTCTACATATAAAATGCTAAAATTAAAAAATCTAAAAACGGCGTTTTTATTTATATGTGTCTAAAAATATGAAAATAAACTGGTTTATTTCGACTTATACATCACTCGCATTACAACATATACAATTTATGAACTGTGTGAAAAAAAGGATATTTGCGATAAAAAGCCAGTTCACAATCATTTGAAATGCAATTTACAAGTTATATCCACATCTTTGTTTCTTTTAAGTTCATTTAATAATAATATTAAATCTCCTCGAGGCAATGTTCTATTGTTCTCTCTAAGCCAAATAGTTTGGAGGAAAGCATCCTTTAAATACTGCGCACCAACTGGTTCAATAAATGGTATCCGAAATAATTTTACCGCCTGTCTCAATCCATTACTAAAACTTGTCGCAAAAATTCGTCTGCCAGCTTCTCGAAATGGAGAGTCTTCATGGACAAAATAATTTGCCTCCACTCCAAATGCCAATGAAATTATAACGTCAGCAGAAAATTTAGCAGAGAGTTCTTTTGCCTCCAATGGGTCATTCTACTGATTAGTCTCAAGATATCGAATAAAGCCCTGACATGATTTTACAATAAGCTCGCTCATTCCTCGCATCTTTGACATTGTAAAAGTTGGTGTTATTTTGTGTAGCATTACTTTCGGGATTATGAACTATAATCATCATCTTGGATGCTATTGAATCCACACGTTAATCACAAGCCACGTTGCGGTTTCGAAACCTTGCGAAATCACTAACGAGCACTTGCTTGATTATTTCCGGTGAACGTAGTAATAGGTAGGGGCAATGTAAGGCGTAAAATCCTAGTACCTTGGTGTTGGAATAGTTGTAGAGGGCCATGGTGAATTCGTCAACTGCCTTTCTTTGAATTAGTACATCCAAAACATTTCGTACTGGGAACACTGAGGTACTTGTTGGGTATGCCAGTATTTACATCTATTCCATAAAAGTATCCTGTACGCTAAAATTCCAAGAACAATAGGGGGCCCTAATATGTAAAAACTATAATTTACAACTAAGAATAGAAACTTATTTATGAATTGAAATAACAGGATTAATTACACAGTGGGTGACTCAAAAAGCCGCTCGGTTGATTTTAGTATAGAAAAATTTTTTATTTTTTGCTTTATTTTTTGCAGTCAAGACATATTCCATTTGAGACGGTCAGGAAGATCGATAAGCGGATGATCCGACTCGTCTCTCGATACACCCTGGACAAGATCTCCCCTACCTTCCTACCTGGCCCTGGTGATTGGTCAAGAGGTAGAGGAGAGATAACTGAAGCAGAAGCACGGGGGAAGTTTCATATCTCCCCCAACGGTTCCAAGACGACTCTGGCCGTTGGGGCTGGCGTACACTGCCCGGAGCTAAACTTCGATCTGCCTTTCAAGCTGAGACTACACAACACGGCCCTCCAGGCGGAAATAGCAGCCATCCGCTGTGGAGTTGAAGAACTCAACAAGCGTGGCATCCGCAACAGGAGGATCTACATCAGTAGCGACAGCAAGTCTTTGATCGGTAAGCTATCTGCAGCCACTACTAATTCTAAGCTTGTCCTAGAGAGCGCCACAGCCATCCACAGACTATGGGCACGCAACATCGTATCCAATCATTGGATAAAAGTTTACAGCGGAGGCCTCGGCAACGAAAATGCCGACCGTCTATCCAGGAGCGAGGCAAACCTCCTAGGGGATGAGAATCAACTAGATGTTGGGATGGAACCCCATGTCTTCCGCAAGAAAATCTGGGACATCACCATCAACCAGCACAAGGCTAGGTGGAACGATGTGAACTCTAAATATTCAATAGAAGCCATCTGCTACCCTCAACTCAGCGCCTGGCGTAAATACATCAATCTAACCAGAGATTTGGTCAGACAGCTGATCCAAGTACTCACCGGACTACTCCATAAGATGTGACTCGCAGAGGAACCAACCTGCGGAGGCTGCATGGAGGATGAAGAAACGATGGAACATGTCATATGTATGTACCCTGCTTGCACAGGTATGATAATTTCCTTTCTAAACGTTAAGTCCACCAATCTCAGGCGACTCAGGGAACTCCCACTTGAGAACCTGATCAGGCCTAGGGTTCAAGCCCCAAACAGACCCAGGGAGCAGACGGAACGTCTGACGTATGAAACTGATGAGAATAGAGCCCAGCGCTATGAAGCCGTCAGCGACAATCTCACAAGGTGGTGAAGGAGTGGAGGGCCAAAAGACCTCTACAAACCTCAAAACGACAGGTGGGGAGAAGAAGAAGAGCACCGGGACTATCCCCAAGAGGACTGAAGAGGTCTAATTGGTTGATGGTGGCCTAAAACCAAGCAGGTTAAAGCCCAAAGCATGCTAAATAGCTTGCAAAGACTGGCATGTTTGGGAACCACCGGGCAATGATGACACGGGTATATAAAACTTTAATGTCTCAGTCGTGCTCTCAGGATGGGCATAAAAAGACCATACTGGAGAAATGGGCATGACTCCATTGTTTATTTTATGGACCCGCACTATCCGACATCAGAATCGGATGATATCACATTGAGGATGTGTTGAAATAGGCCATATAATGTGGTTATTGACAAAGGCCGCCAAACGGCCTTACCGACATGCAGACCCAATAGGAATTGCCAGAAAATACACTGGCATACGGATGCCTCAGTCACTGTGGAAGGTTCCGGTATTGAGGCCGTTGAGCGCAGGTGCAGGAAGGTGATTCCTATCGGAAAGTTTCCAACAACACTTTTAGCTGAGTGCATGGCCTTAGAAAGGTTGTATCAGGATATGTCTTGGCAGACCATATACTGGTGCGCATATGGTCTTGTGCACGGATAGCGAAATGGCTTTGAAGAAGCTGGACACCCACAGCTTCACGTCTCAAATCGTCTGAGAATGTAAGAAGTGCCTAGATGAACTGAAAGGAAAAAACCATGTTACACTGATGTGGGTTCCCGGTCATTGCGATATTGTGGGGCAGATAAACTGGCCAAACAGGTGGCTACAACCCACCGATGCAGATGCGGGGTATTTGAAGAGACCACCTTCTATCTGATCTGTGAATACGTTCTTGGACATCCTTGCAAAAAGGTTCTTAGAAGCCTCCCAAGTTATGGAAGTGTGCCCTAGGGAGCGTTTTATGATGAAGGCTATCACCTAGGTAACCTAGGAATCACACAGGTCTATAGTACTAAAGATATTTTACGTCGCAGTGCTGACAGGACCCGGCGACTGTCGACGGTGTTTAAAAAAAATAAATAAATAAACCTGACAGTCCAGTTAACGTACTGGCGATCAAGTTTACAGGCAAACCAAGCAAACTAAACATGCCTTACCACCCTAAGGGTGGTGTTATACTAGTACGTAATTGATTTTTCTAAATATTTTACATAGTGGGATAAATAGATTATGTTATTGTTGTTTACATATCATGGATAGTACTGGGGGACGGATAATATATTGAAACGGATTAGCCGAAAACATTACGGTGGTAAAATCGGTGGTAAAAGGATATGAAAACAGGAATACCTACTGGAATTGTAGCTTTTATATCAGGAACAGATGTATCTGTATTGCAGTGTCTTTCTAAAAATGGCAAGGGTGGATATTTTCTTATCGATTCTAAAAGCAAATATAAAAATTTGAATCAATAAACACATTTTCAATATATTTAATATATTTAACAATAAGAGTTGTACCCAAAATAATTCGTTCCAAAAGAGACAATTGCATTAAGTTCATCATAGTTAAGCACACCTTCGCTTATGAATTCTAAGACACTTTGACGAGCTGCTTGAATCTCAAGATTTAGTGCTAATTCATATAGAGTGAATGAAATAGCACCAGTTGTTGTATCAAAACCCGCAGCAAAGAATAGAACAGCTTGTGCCACAACTCTATCACCCTCTACTAGGTGCTGTTGAAACAAATGCAGTTATTTCATTGATAACTTTGCTTTTTCTTATTCAAATAATACAAAACGTGCAGTAAATGAAAGAACATGCATTTATCTGCCCCGGAAACAGTTTCCGAGGTTTTATATGACTTTGCCTATACGCAATCTAAAAACGTCTATCGGCATTTCACAGTAAATTGCCAACTGTGACAACCACAAAATGACATTATCCTGTTATCTTAGTTGTCTTAATAGCCTTAGGCGTCCTAATTCGTTGAATATTCCGATGGATTTTTGGGTCTGCGCGTAAATTCTACCACCTAAATGATAGACGCATTCTACTGGTGCGAACACTGCGGACGGTTCGTTCAATGCACACCCAATAAATTCACCCGGAAGCAGTTACTCCTCTCGCTGCTGTTGTGCCCCCTCGGCTTCTGCCTCTACCCTCTGCTGCTCCGCAGGTGCTACCAGGTGAACTCGACGTGTCCGAGCTGCAAGGCCACAAACAGTAATAGCAACATCGTTAAGGAGTTCTGTGGCTGTCCTGTCCTAAACATCACTTGTTAACCATGTTGTTCAAGAAGTAACTCGCAATGAGCTCCTTCGGCACGTGCAAGCTGTGCGGAGAGCGCATCTCCTACAGTCCCGACCATGTGCAGAGCTATGGATTGCACCTAATCGAGAAACACCCCGAATTGGACTTTGCCCACTTTGCCCTCATCTACGAGCCCAATGTGAAAGCGCCTTGTGGATGTCCCTGCGGATGTGGGTGTGCCGATGGCGAATGCTTGATGAAAATCAACAAGGGCAAACGGAAGTCGAACAGTTACAAAACGAGCAGTAATCTGGTTCACATTCTATTTAACCTGCAATTTGTTTTAATGATTGGTATTTGTTTAAGTTCAAAGTTGGAAAAGTGCCCAGACTCCTTTCAAGTGTCCCAGTTGTGGCAAGAAAAACACGCCGCTTATTAAACGCCAGCGGCACAAGTTAACAGGATCGAATTGTCTCGCTGGCACGATATTGGGATGCTGGCCTTTCTGCTTCCTGCCATTTATTATCAGCGGCAGTGATTTGTTCTATCTGTACTGCAAGGAGTGCGGGTTTTATATTGGAATGTACGACAGACGCACGAACGCTTCGGATAAAGGTCCGCCATGTCGGATGGTTCCGGCTGGGGATGATCCGCTATTTTGCGGATGTCGATAAAATATTAAAACATGGAAACATAGAAACATTGAAAGGAATTTCATCTGCATCGTCGAGAGGTGTTGTAAATTCATACAACATTGTGTTTCAACTAATAAAACGTAAAAATTGTAAAATTTCACATCAGCTTCTTCATTCAACTTCTTTTTATATTATTTAATAATGATGGTTTGAATAGATCTAAAAATCGAAATGAAGGAACATTTCTTAAAGGATATCGTAGAAACGATAAACTTTGTAATGCAACTTTGCTAAATTTAATTTTTTTAATTTTTCCATTTCTGGAATTTCCAATTTTTCGATATTTCGATTTCTTCATTTTTCGATTACGCGATTTCGATTCGCTTTTTCGAGATTCCATTATTAAAATATGCTATATTTACATTCGACTTGATTTTTCGATTCTACAATTATTCAATTTTCTTGTTTGCCCTTAATTTTAGGGCCTCTCTGATAATCATATTCAAGCAAAGCACACCTCATGAGAAAAAGCAACTCTTGCTCTACAAAATAACTCTAAGTACATCAATTTATAAAAACCGGTTCTTCAGATAAGCGCCATTTCCCGAAGTTAATTTCGCTATAAAAGAATAAATAACACACAACATACCCAATTCATACTAAAAAAATTAAATCCCAATCACCCAGTTATAAAAATTCGTGACCTCGAATAAAATTTTAGCCATTTTCACTTCAAACTGACAACATAGATGACTTAAAATTCAAATTACAAACACGTAAAATGTGTAGATATAAATTAATAAGTACCAAATATGGCTAGCAATGAAAGTATAAAATCCTTAGTAAGTAAAGTCATCGACGATGGAATCTCCATACCCAACGAAAGACAAATCTCATCTAGCGTCGGTGACTGCGCCATGTCTAACGACCCCAACGCCCCTGGAACAAGCAAGGTTGAAGAACCAAAAGAAGACCCGGAAGATCTCAAGCAAACTCGTTCAGAACCCACGAATCCTCAGACAATGGTCATAAATACCGATCCCTTAACTTTAAACATGGAACCAATCGAAGCTGGAGAGGCTCGAGCTTTACCCCTACCACCTTCAGACGACACTGGTGGTGCCCGTGCTTTACCACCTCCAGACGACACTGGTGGTGCCCGAGCTTTACCACCTCCAGACGAAAATCAAAAAAGCTCGAAAATCTCTCTGAGATTCCAATCCGAAATCATGAACTTACCGAAACAAAGCAATGTGACTCTGAAAAGCTGCATACATATTAAAGAAAATGAACTTCCGCGTCCACATCACACACTTTCCACGCCTGTAACTCCAACTACGCCAATTTTACACGGAAATTTGCTTCCATACAGCTCGGAGAGTAATCTAATCAACGCTGAGATAACTGTGTTATATTCTGAGAATGTCTCATTTGCGAGTAGTGAGTCCTTAATTGCCAAGGACTCGATGGGTCAATCCTTGTTCCATATTAACGAAGCTACCCCTAACCAGAAAGATGAAAGTAAGAAAAGTGTGACTACAAGTGCATCTCCACCGCCTTATTACCTGGCAACTGCTCGGGACACCACTTCAGTTCAGTTGACGCCTACAGCAGCGCCACCTTTAGTGTTATACAGCGCGCCACCTATACAAGGAGCGCCACCTACTTACTCAGCACTCATGCGGATCGGTCCACAGGAAGTTATCCCACAACGCGAGTTATTCTCACGTAGAAGTGTGCAAATCCAACCGTCTGCTCCTTTTATAGCTCCGCCCCCGCCACCCTCTTACGCACAAGCACAAGGATTTTGTGTGGCTCACCCTTTGCAATTCTCAGGTATAACACTGTATAACCTAACCTCAAACTTACCTAAATCAAGTTTTTAGACCCACAGGACTCAATCTGGAACACAGAACCAGTGACTGTCATCTGTCCATACTGTAATAACTTCGTAGTAACCGCGATTCGCTACAGAAGATCAAATCTAACACATTATTCAGCCCTAGCTCTGTGTATTTGTGGATGTTGGCCATGTTGTCTTCTGCCTTACTGTATGAAAAGTTGTAAGTGTGCTCACCATGAATGCCCAATTTGTGCAAATGTCATTGGAGTGTACAGTCCTTGGCAAGTCAGTTAATAAATGACAAAAGCGAATCTTTATTTGATAGTAATATTTGAATATATAGTTAATATAGTTGTAAAATAGAAATATGTGGTCTAAAAACCTTGCGAAGGGTCAAACTTAAGTATGTTTGGGTTCTTGTCGGCTCCTAAGTGAGCTTTAGCGGATTGAATTCGACGGAGGATATCATTACGATGTAGCTCCTCTTGATCCGATTGTTGGGGACATCTAGATACAGAAATCAGATATACAAATACAATTATCACTAAGTAGCATAACAAAATATAGTAGAAACCGCTTATAACGGCATTGGAGGGACTGGCCATTTTTGCGTTGTAAGCGGTTGCCGTTATTCGAGGATCGGTTTTAAGGACACAATATAAAATATTAATTTCTGCCTTATTTTTTTTACTACAGGTAAACAAAGAACTTTAATTTATTTAAAAAATCAGTTATCTTTTGCTGTAAAAGATTTTGATGGAAATAGTGTTTATCAAGGTCATTTTCTATATCGTACATTTTATTAATAATGCTAGAACTTGTCCAGTGAGATCTATAATGAATGCACTTTTAATCATTTTACTGCAACACTGATGGCACAACGTCATATTGTTGCGTCGTCGTCGTTTTCTGAATCGTTATTTCTGTCAAGTGGAAACTTAATTTGTTGAACAATGTGTTCGTCTTTACAAAATTCAAATGTAGCTAAACCGTAATCCACAGTTTCGTATTCGATAGGAACATTTGAGAAAAGTACGTTGTTTTCTGTTGACTGAATCCTTTTGACGAATTCTGAGAGGGGAATGTTGTCCTCTTCTTCATCGCAGTATCAGTAATTGTCACATCCGTATGAGCATTACACAATTGTGAATGGCGATAGCAATTTATTATTGTTTCTGAACTAACATTACGCCAAGCTTTTGCTAAGAATTCTATTGCATATAACAGCGAAATTTGCATTTTCATATTTGGATTATTCGAACCTTCTTCCATCAGCGCAAACATTTTCAGTAGAAGAATCTTCCTGTATTGCGATTTTAGACTTGTTATAATACCCTGATCCATTAGCTGAAGGACGCTTGTGCAATTCAGAGGAATGAAAACAAGCTTCATGTTCTCCAAATCTAACGCTGGGTGTTCCGGGCAGTTATCAATAATTAGCAACGCTTTTTTTTCGTTCGCCGATAAGTTCTCTGCCCCACTCACGAATTTCATTTTAAAAATTGCTTTTCTATTGGTTTTATAATTATTATGGTTTTTACATTATTAAAACAGCTTGGATTATTCGATTTTCCAATTACGAGCAGTTTTCTTTTTACTGAACCCGTCATATTAGCGCACACAACGGCAGTTATTCTGTCGTTCGCGAATTTTCCACCTACACACTTTTTAGTTTTAAATTTAAATGTTTTGTCCGGAAGCAGTTTGAAAAAAAACCAGTTTCGTCAGCATTATAAAATTCTTCGTCTGTATACCCCTATCGTAATTTAGCCCATGCATTCTTCAACCAATTTTCCGTCGCAGATTTACACTTTTCGATTCCCCGCAAATGTTTCCGAAACTTATGCTATGTCTTTGTTTAAATCGACGACCAGTCATTAGTACACTTAAAATTATCACCCCGGTAAGCGCCCAAATCGTTCCACTGTTTCCATAAGTATAAGTCTCATGAGCTCTTATGGAAAATTGTGCATTTTACATGTTCGAATTACAATTTCTACATGAATTAACAAACCGATTTTCTTTCAAATTTTGTTAATTGTATACCTCGATCTGCCGATCCCCGTACACTCGGAACTCCGGATAACCCGTGGCCGTAG
>JAODVP010099705.1:0-10240 GCA_025400035.1 Tetradonia laticeps
TCCACTAAATTATTACTGTACATCTCCAATCTCTTCACATCATAAGTAGTCATGTGAACATCCAGTTCAAATCGAGTCAATACTTTAGATTCCACAATTCTAGTCTTGTTAGTTATCATACTCAGCGACATAGCCGGTGAGAACGTTCGGAAGTTATACCCCAATAGTGCAACAAACCGTTTTCTAAAGTCAATCCAATACGCGTTCAACCAATAATGTTTTGCAATTTCATCAATACTATGACATTCAGCAGAATACATGAGTGTTCCCCAGTTAAGTCAATAGTTGTTTGTCTTAAATACAACCCTTCTGTTAACCCATAAGACACGCCGAGATAATGCAACTTTTCAGGTTGCCTGTCGTCTAGTTTCAATAACAGAGGAGGAAGAGACTTTCTAGGTTCAATAGTATCTTCGAACAAGATAACCTACATCTACATTATCATGTTTTGATTCCACTTTCTCTAAATTAGTGATTTTGTGGCCTCGGTGGCGCATTGGTTTGGAACGCCGAACATCTGGTGCGCGCCAGCATAGAGATATAGGTCATAACCTATCTGTATCTGCCCACTGGTGGTGCACAAAGTGTCTATTGGTGTTTCCACGGTCGGAAGTACGGTCCTCGGTCATTGAATTGAAAATTCTTTACCGGGGTGGTCGCAGTACTCTTCCTACAAGGGAGTTAGTACAATGGGCCGAAACTTAACAAATATCAACTGATTATTGGTGAATTTCCATTTTTATTACAAAAAACATGCATACAATAAAAGGTATATGGCAGTTATAATTGCAGAAGCTGCGAACTTTATAGAGTTATATTCTGATTTAATACATGAGAATGTAATTCGAGAAGTTCCACTTTTAATTGTTCAAAAATCTTCGATAGACTGAAACATTAGAGACAAGCCGATTTTGCAGAAAGTAATTTCCTTAAATCTTTTCTTTATCATAAAAAGAACTTACTTTTGTTGATAGGAAGTTCCTGTTTCTTTACATTCTCGTTCAGGCGCATTAACTTGTATTCCGATCGAGCGAACAGAACGACCTTCCTGTAATAACAAAGAATTTCATTAGGTTTTCTAGGTTATGTGATGTTAATTCTACTTTGTTTTTCTCAAAGTGTTTAGTATTCCCTCAGCTACAACTGTAGTACCAAGATATTAACAAAAGAAGAATCGGAACAAGCAAGTAAGTACAATTTATATTTTATTTAACCAAAAACATAATTAACTCTTTAAAAATAACATATTTTCATCGTATTAGTTGTCATCTCATGTTATAATCCTAAAAACTATAATTATGCAAATTTAATATGTGCTGGTATCATTGTTTGCCCGTACAGAAACTGTGATTTTCCCAAACTGTTTATTCTCAATTCTCGCATTGGGTGATAAGGACTTATCGTCAAACTCATGCAGTTTTTCAGTTTGACTGTAATCATATTGAGTTGGCTGCGGTTCTTTGTAATCACCCTCAATTTCGTAGTGATCAGGCTGATAATTGCTCTTATAATCAGCAACACCTTCAGCTTCTCGTTGTATTCGCTTAAATTGCTCCTCAATATCAGAAGAGGCATTATCAATATCGAAAGGATTTGGCCATCGTGGTTTGTGGTCGTATTGGTATAATTCTTGGACTGGGGGGTGAATAACTCCAGAATACGCTGGCTCCACAAAACCTTTTCCTTTCTTGATACTCTTCTGTACTGCATTTTTAGTACGTTCTTGGCGTTCCTTATTGATGCGTTGTCTTTCTCGACCTTGTTGAGTCCTTTCTCGTTGTTTGTTTGCTATATAGAGATTATTAGGGTCAGGTGGTGGGTTTTTTCTTTGGCGTTCGAATTTCCTGAAGTCACGTATTATTTTATTTACGATTTGTTCCTGTTGGGTTTTTCTGTTATTGTTGTCGCGTCGTTCTTCTGTTTGCTGTTGGGATTCTTCTGCTTCTTCACCTTCTTCGACCAATTCTTGATTTTCGGTATCAGGGTTTTCGGGAGTGTGATCCGACGGGTAAAGAATAAATTTTTGTTGTTTTTGACTCCGAGGTTCTTGATAGTTCTCATTTAAGACTTCATATTCTTCATATCTATTCCTGGGTGGTTGCTGTACGACTTCTTCGTTGGGCTTAATATTATCAGCTAAAAATTTGTATCCGTTGTTCTGTACTTGAAGATGGGGATAGCCAGCCCAGAATGTATCAAGGGATTGCTTGAATCTTTCACGGGAATCCTCAAAATTCGGGGGTGGTCTTTGTTTCTGGCTACCTTTTATAAGGTTTTTATAGTCGTAATTTACGGGTACTACGGGTTGGTCATATTCATCAGAGGCCAAATTTTGTTTATCGTCATATTCCGAGGCGTAATCATAATCATTTTGGTAGAGTTGGGGTTTGCGAGGGGTTGGAGGTGTAGCTACCGGGGGTAAAGTTGGTGGAGCAGGTGGAGGTGGAGGAGGAGGAGGAGGAAGCGTAGGTGTTGGTTTTACTGGAGGAGGTCTTAGTGTTCCTTTAGAAGATGGAGGTATTGGTGGTAAGGCTGAGGGCGGTGGTGAAGCAGGTGATGCAGGTACAGGTGGTGCAATTGTATTCACATCTCTGTTGAAATTGAAGGCAACATTAAAAGTTTTCATAACGTTTTCTCTTAAAAAGGGTCGAGGTGCTGGTAGAGCTGTTTTGGGGGCAGGAGCAGGTGCCTGAGGTGGTGAAGCTGCTGCTGGGGGAGGAGGATTAGGAGGTAAAGGTTGAGGTAATGCTGGCATTGGTTTTGATGGTGTAGCAACTGGTGCAGCAGTCTGCCTTCCTCCAAATAATCTTAAAGTTACTGCTGGAGGTCCTGGCAAGTTTTTCGGTAACGGTGCCAGTGGGGGTGGGAAGAAACTGTTTTTCTGTGCAGCTGGAGCTGGTTGTAAAGTTTTCGTTGACCCAATCATGGATGGTCTCTTCTGAATATCATATCCGAAGGTATCCGCTAATCCTCGTATAACAAAGTCGATTGTCCTTTTTTCTCTGATATCCCCAGCTCGGGCAGCATTGACGATGAAACACAGTAACAAAATATCCGTCCGCATTTTACTCACAGTTTATAATTCTATCTCACTAATAACTTAATATCATATTGTAGGACTCGACTCTGCGGTTGTGCGTCTACTAGCACCGATCAAATCTGAATGATCAGATTTCGAATAATCGGTTCCAATTTCACTTTGTATCAACTTGCAATGCGCAATGGCTGGACGTGACTGCGTGCGATGATAAAGAAACGTTTGACAAACTCTTCCGAAAGAATGGTCAATGGTGCCGGAGAAAGGGATTTTTTACGCGGTTTTTGCATGCTTTAATATCCACCAGCATTTGCTGTGGGTTTTTACATGTCTTTTCGCGCAATGGTGGTGGGTTTGTCGATAGAGTATCACTTTACGAAAGCGTCGTTATGTAAACTTTAATCCGTGCAACTCTGATATTACTTCACACGAAATCAACGCCCGCATGTGGCTCTAACCTGAAATTGAAGGAAATGATTGATTCTATGATTCGAGCGTGGTAATACATTGGACAATTTGATGGTAGCAACAGAGCTACGTGGTCACGGATTGTGCATATCACTACTTTATTATTGTGGCTTTTGGTTTTTGTTTTTATGCTTGCTTTTGTATCCACAGCCTTAATTTGATAATGGGTAGACAAAAGACAAACGTTTCCGTATTGCATTTATCCAAACATCTAATCAACTCGTGATGAAATTAATTTTTATTTTGCTTTCCATGTCAAGACTGATTATTTACGTAGAACAGAATTGACGAACAGAAAATAACGGACTTTAACATATTAGTTGATATTAGATAATTTATTTCTGGGTTTAGTACTAATAGTAGTAGTTTCATGAATTTCTTGATTGTATGTACTAATAAATGTGGTATATTAGTAATTGCGTTAGTGATTAAAGTGGAGCTGGAAGCGTTTGTGTAATCGATGATAATGAACGATTTTCCACTTCTTTGCTACTTCTTTCGCTTGCGTTCACGGTTGTCGTCGAATCCACGCAATTTCAACTTGAGTATTAAAGCCTGAGGCATTTGTGTTGCACAAGTTGCACAAATATCGATAAGTTATTAGGCCGCGCAACTCAGCGCACGTCGAGCACGACGTTTAATATCGCCAAAAAGGTAAAAATGCTTCAATAACCGATTCGGCACAGGTATTCAAGCGTGCGATTCGTGCGTATCCGTTTGAGTTTGCCCCTGTTTGCCAAATAAAGCAGGATCGTAAATCAAAGTGTGATGATTGACATGATTTATGAGAATTTGATACATTACTTCAATTTAATAAATAAAACAGTAGGTTTCCTATTCCAAGAATCCAAATTGTGAGGTAATTAGATTGGAGTAACCGGGACTCGAACTCGGGCGAATGAGTATTAACCCATTTCACCTGAAGCATCTTGCAACGTTGTTACGACTTTGATTTGTCATATCGTTGCAACAAAAAGTGGTGACATAAGAAAAAAGTTAAAAAACGGAGAGTGTGCTAAATCATGTGTGAACTATTCACAGATGAGTGAATATAAATTACATACCAACGTATGCAAATATGTAAAATCATATTTCACAGAGCCTCAGAGGAAGGTGTGTGAGAATATTTCAATGATACCTAAGTAGTGTCTTTCTGTTGCTTGTCGTTCTTTAAGAATGCGTACTTGCATGAGTTGTGATCGTGTGATGAAAGTGTGAATGCGTGTAATAATTCATTGGCATTTGCGTTCCCATAACGCATGAATATATTGAATTTTACGCGCACGGTAATTATAATATAACAACAATTAACACACTAACAAATACATAATAACAGTCAATAACAATATTATCTCAGTCCGCGATATATGATCTGTGATGCGAGCTGCAAGAAGGATTTGAACAATCGTGCAATTAACAATCACTTTTGTTGCGACTTTTGTTGTTTTGCTGTGTGAGGCGTGGCTAATGGTTGCTCAACCATTCTATCCACCAGCTTAACACTTCTCGTAGAAATATTACAAAGTACGCTCTTGCACCTTGCGTGAAAAATAAATTATTATCTACTAATTACTTATTGTTACTTTTACTTATTGATTGGTGGTTCTAGCGCGACCTGAGGTTGCACAATTCCCTCAGGTAACAATCCAACGTGACCATGGTAATAGGTTTCTGCTGTAGGGGCGCCACTATTGTGATGAGTAAATGTAGCACGTTCAGGTAGATGTTCGGGGATCTGCAGATCAGTGTAGCCAGGGTTAAGGAACCCGGATGATAGAGTACCGGTAGATCCTGGTAGGATATGAGGGTTGTAGTTATCCGGGATGTATTGATGGGCATTTTGAACTGGTTGTGGATGAGGTGGTGCATTATTGATTAGATGAGCTAGATGACCATGGTATTCCACTGTTTGGGGACCATGGGAATGGGTTACAAGTGTACCTGGTGTAGATGTAATTGGAGAAATAGGAGTCAGATGATGTGGTACTTCATTTTTATAGTCATAAATTTGTGGAATATGACCATGATATTCGCCTGTTTGCGGTCCATGGAAATGGCTTACAAGTGTGCCTGGCGTAGTAGTAATTGGAGAAATATGAGGCAAATGATGTGGTACTTCATTTTGATACTCATAGACTTGTGGGACGTGGTGGTCGTGATGATAATGGTGTGGTACCGCTACAGGTGTATGAAAATGAGGAGCTGGTACCTCATGCATCACATCTAAATGTGGTACTCCATGGTTATAATAGTGTGGATGGTAATAATCTGGTAGAGTAGTAGCTGTAGGAGTTGGTAATACAGTAACCGGAGTTGGTGGCCCGACAGGGATATTAAAAGTTGCTCCCAATGGTAAAACTGGTAAGTCAGGTCTTGTTACATGTGGCAATGGATTGTAATACACAACCTGGGGATGCGGTAGATGATGATGATGATAGTCAGGTAAGGCAATGTCAACGTGTGGTATTACAGCTACAGTTGGAGTTGGTGGTACCACAACAGGTGGTACTGGTGGTACTACAACTGGACGCTCATGAATTATATCATGGTGAATATCGTGATGTATATCATGATGGACATCGTGGTGTCCATAACTATGAGAATCTTCATGATGGAAATTATGCACATGATGATGATTCTCCTCGTGGTGTATATCTGGAGCACTAGGCTTGATTGGCTTTAGCACAGTCACCCCAGGCTTGGTCCAACCATGACCTTGTTGTGGAGGTGGCACGTGCAAGATTGGTTTCCACCCGTGGTAATCCGGTTTGGGATGGACTGGAAGCTTAGGTCTCTGTTTGAGCCTCCAACCTTGTTGTCTCCAAGGCCTGATTACAGGCACATACTTTAGATCAACTGGTGTGTATCCCAAAACAAGTTTGTGTCCTCCTTTAATTTTGATATGTTTAGCGAGTCCAAAAGTGTCGTAAGTGGTTGAACCGAAGGTCCTTTTACTGTGGTCTTTTTCTGGGAGGTCCTGTTCTTGATTTGCTAGTTGTAGAGGGTCCAAATCCGTGTCGGGATTATCAAGATTGTCTAGTTTATCACGATTTATATCTGGTGGTGATGCCAACGTGCATATTGTCATTGCCAATACAATGAAAATCTATAAGAAGTTGTTTGATTAAAGGAAAATTTTAAGGTAATGTTTAATTTTGGTGTTTTTAAGAATTACCTGTATTCGGATTGTCATTTTATAGTATTCTTAATAAATCCCAAGTTACTTCAGTTGAACTTGTCACTAGAACAATGTCTGTACATCAAATGGTCCCCAATACTTTCGTTTGGGTTTTATATCAGTTGGAGTCCGAAAGTCAAGTCCAAATTTTAATCAACCATCAAACGCGCGTTGACTTTTAATTTAATTACACTAAACTTACATTCCAAGTTTACGTACACGTGCGAAGAAAGTAATTTTCTTTGCTTGTCATGAATGACAATCACGTTTAGTAAACAGAAATCGAGCAACCTACAGGATGCTTTATGCGTTTCTTTTCCATAGTTGTTCAGGCAAAACATAAACTATGTTAGATGATACGATAATAACGTGTCACAATTATGCTTTCATTGGAATTCTTCAAAATCCTGATATACACATTGAATATTTCATGTTTTTGCTCTAAATGTTGATGTAGGAGGATGAAAATTAAAAAAATTGATAGTAATTTGTCAATTTATTGGCATAATTTGTGTTCGGATAGTTTACAGTTCAATTATCGCAAATACCGTGTCGGCATGAGTGTGAGTTTATGCAAATTGGTTCGTGACTTGAAACATGGAGACGCTAAATGTCTCAACTTAGCGTTAAATGTTACCGCGTAAATAAATAATTCGGTTTGCAGTAATCCCGACTATATTTAATTCCAGTACGAGCAACTAGATAACTAGTGAAAGTCCAAACTAGTGAAACAATTGGTTTGGTCACTGTAATATCGAATTAATTACTCAATTGATAAATTTGTTTCCTTTTTATTCTCTTCTTTATGTTTTTTTTACAATATTTATAAATTATAAATGTTTATATATACATGAATTTAAAGCCAGTGCATTTTCGCATGATATAAATGTTTCGTAAGTGGCCTCCATTTTGTTGAATTTCTGGTAATCAGTGGTTGATGTTCAGTGGTGTTAACATGATGGGGGTTTAATGCCAGCCGTATCCATGACCACCCAAATAACCACCATAACCAGAGTAACCACCATGGTATCCACCGTAACCAAGACCATGTCCACCATAACCATGTCCGAATCCATGACTGTAGGAAATAGGAGCTACGTAGGTCTTGACAACGGGAGCAACTGTTTTGATGACTGGAGCAGCGACGTAGCTGTGGCCTAAGCTGTGTCCTAAACCGTGACCTAAACCATGGGAGTATCCAAGACCATGTCCCAAGCTGCTGTATCCCAATCCATGACCATAGCCGTGTCCGGAGTATCCATGGTCCAAAGAGCTGTAAGACACGCTGTGGACAGGAGCTGCTACGGCTACTGAGTGACCAAGGAGGCCGTGGCCGCCGTAGCCCAATCCATGACCATATCCGCCGGCGTAACCATAGCCCAAGCCCAGTAAACCACGCTTTTCGGTTTTCTTCTCATCGGCGGCATAAGACACAGCGGTCACAGCAAGGATAACCTAAAATATTAACGGTATGATTTTATGATTTAATTTTTTTGGTTATGTTGTTGAAGTGTTATTTGTATATTTGCTGCCTTTGCTACACTTTACTTACAATTAAGAACTTCATGTTGTTTTAGGGATGTAGTTGGGTTCTATACGAAGCACAGACTGAAGAATACCAGCCACTAGTCGAGTTTATATAGGCAGATCTCGAGGCCCGCGATGTTTGCAAGGTTTCCGAAGGCGCAAGAAGGTTTCGCATGTCTCGTATGTTGTTGTATGCATTCGGTTTCTCAAACGCATTCATAACGCGCATTACATATCGCCGCCAATATGTAATAAAATGAAAACACCAAGTTGTGACATTCCGGATCATTATTTTTTCTATTTACACGTTCCACAATCTGGTAAGTCGCACGCAGATTGATTGTAATTAAATCGCTATATAGTATAATGAGAGCAGTCGAGGCTTTACCTTATAATCAACATCCGATAATTGAGCATAAAATAGAACAATCAATGACACTGATTACGAGCAAATAGAATAGAAGTTTTGTAATCGGTACAAAGTTATATCCAGTTAATATTGGTCTTATTGCAGGATAATGTCAGTAATAATAAATCAATCGATGGTGCCGAACAGTCGGTGGTAACCTGCGAATAATGCTGTGTAAAGAGCAAGCTTCCATCAGTAATTAATCACGCACCAGGCTGTGAATTAATCGAACATTGCGACGGGTACTTCATCCGCGCACGAACGAATTATTCATGTTAGGATGCTTTTATAATGTTATTGTTTCATTCTGTGTCGTTTTTGACTAAGGAAGTTGGTTCTCAAGGTACACACGTTGTGTGTAGGAATATGTAGTTTGACGTAAAATTTACCAGGAGATCGTTAGCGCAATAATTATTTAATTATATTACTCAAGCGCGGCGCTTGTGTAACTTCCACATTTCGTCAAATCGTAGGACATCCATTAGAGGACGATTTAAAACGAAATCGCACGAGTTTCATATTTAGGCATTGAGCAATCAATTACACATTGCACGTCGTTGGAATTGTTCGAGTTTAAGTCACTTGCGTGTTGCGTGTAGTGAAGGAAGAAATCCCTGCTTAAAAAGTCATGAGCGAAGACCTTTCATGCTCCGCGTAACTGCTTATTTCTTTACACAAACCAACAAAGCAAAAAATGTGGAACACTGTGTTTGATGTGTTGTAGCAACAAGGAAACACACAAATTTTATTTATTGTTGGTGTAAGTGATGTCTTTATTGGAAGTACTGCAGTTTCATGGACATTTCTTATCACCTCTTCCGTCGTTTGTACAAATTATAAACTAATTATGACAGGATGTAAGCGTGGGCAACATTTTGCGATGCTTACTTACTACGGCCAATTAAATGAATTAGTACGGTAATGAATAAACGTATAATCGGCGAGGTGGCCTTAGAAACTGCGTAGTGAATACGAACGAAGTGAAGAAGCAATCACATCTTAGATTATCTTTACTTACGTCAAGATACCTGTTCCTAGATGTAATCTAATGTCTTTATTTTTAAATTACGGTCGTAATTTTGTTTTGATATTTAGTATTTTAATATTCATAGCGGGAGATTTTATAAAACGATAGCGTCACGTTTTATCCATTCTGAGGTGTAATTATATTCGACACTTGCTTCGAATGTAAGGTAGATTTTTCATTTTCTGTTAAGGAGTTTTAACTAGATAGTTATTTACAGTAATTTATTGTTACAGAATTTATAAGGTGTGCCTTTGACTTTATCGTAATTAATTTTACTTCTATAGAATAGTATTTTGTTTAGTTTGGTTGCTGGTACCTTGGATTATTTATTATTATATAGGGTATAAATTCGTCGAATTCAATATATTTTATTATAATAACCTAACCGGTTTCGACTATTTTTCAGTCATAATCATAGGTTTTCTACAAATATAATTAAATAAAAATAAAAACAGAAATAAAAAGGAAAAGGAAAATGATTAAAATGATGAAAATGATGAAAATGGTGAAAATGATGACAATGATGAAAATGATGAAAGTGATGAAAGTGATGAAAATGATGAAAATTATGAAAATGATGAAAATGATGAAAAT
>JAODVP010099716.1:0-10238 GCA_025400035.1 Tetradonia laticeps
TTGGAATACTTTTTGCGAACTGCTTCTTAGGCAAGCAGCGATCTGAAAGATATAGCAATCTATTATTGAAGCACATCCTCCCCACTCCGGCATCATAACTATAGCTTTAGTGTACGCTATGCAGAATTCACAATTAATTTATTGACGCTGGCAGTAAAGCTACTCAAGGTGACCCAAGGCCTTGGACCTTCGATCTTTCTACTTGGATGGTTTGTCTGTAACGCTACCACGAAAGCCTGGACTGGAATAATTGGGGCGTTGAGTATCACGGATTATCTTTACAAACATATCTTACAAATCATTTATAAATCGAGATATAAATACCGAAGTTGCTATGCCATAGACAAAATTACAGGAAAAACCCAAATCAATCCAGATCGCTCAGACCAATAAACATGAATAAAAAAAACTGCAAATTGGTAGCAATTCCAAAAGAGATTCCTAAACACCTACAAGACAAAATAAAATCAACACAGCTATTTATACCACCTTAGCCCAATGCACTTCGTGTCGTCTATTGTGTTAACACGATCATTGACATATTCAACAGCATTATGAAACTATTGGTGTTCGTGTTGTTCACATTATTCCAATTCTTACAATAGGAACCTCATGTATATAGGGATAAAACAAAATGTTTAAAAGAGTATGCCTCATAAGTATGTAAACTCCCGTCTTTCACCATTAGAAATCTTCAAAATGAATACGACTACAGTAGAAACAACAATAAATGAAGTATTACAATTCACATGGCACGATTATCTTCTTTTCGTGTTACTCCTACTGGTCAGTACTGCTATCGGAGTGTATTTTGGATTTGTCCAGAAGAAAACCCATACAGCTGATGAGTACCTGCTAGGTAGTAAGGCGATGGGCACTCCGGAGGTCTCCATGTCCCTTTTAGCCAGGTATTCGTGTACATATTTTTATATTCAAAGACTGATTGTGATATTATAGCTCCATTTCTGGACTTTCACTCATATCAGTTCCTACTGAGACCTACCGGTATGGGATCCACTATTGGTTTACCATTTTCGGTGTAATTACCTCATCTGCATTCGCGTATTGCTGTGTCATGCCTGTGTTTGCTCAGCTTGAAACGTCGAGTATCTTTGAATACCTCAGCAGACGCTTTAGCAACAATCTACGCCGTGTATTATCTGTAATATCCTCCATCTTCACGCTCCTGTATTTATCTATCGTGGTTTTTCTGCCGGCTTTGGTGATGGCCCAAGGCACAGGTTTTAATATCCACTACATCACTCCGGTGGTGTGTGGAGTTTGTATTTTCTATACAACGATAGGAGGGTTAAAGACAGTGGTGTGGACGGATGCCTTGCAATTGATTGTCACTGCTGTTGCTGTCTTTACAGTAATATATGTAGGCAGTGAATCAGCGGGTGGTATTGGGACTGTCTTTCGAGACGCCTATGACGGTGGAAGACTCTACCTGGAGTATGTACATTCTCAAATAAGATAAAGACCAAATTAAAATAGTTAATTTTATAGTTTCGATCTAAATCCATTCAAAAGAGATGCATTCTTCCCGGTGCTACTCGGGTCCTTCTTTTTCTGGAGTGGTAATGCTACTTTTACACAAAGTTTTGCACAGAAGTGTATGGCTATGCCGAACATGCATCGAAATCGCAATGCCTTTATAATATTCGCTATTGGATTGTCTATCAATTTTTTCATAGCAATCTTAACTGGCCTAATAGTCTATTCCAAGTACAAATCCTGCGATCCGTACTTAAGCAGAAAGATCAGTGTACAGGACCAGGTAATCCCACTCTTCATTCTGGACGTCGCCGGGCACATCCCAGGAATTCCAGGCCTCTACGTAGCAGGTGTTTTCAGTGCCTCCTTGAGTACACTCTCTGCTTATCTGAATGCCCTCTCTTGTATTATTTACGAGGACTATATGAAGGCCTTCTTACCAAAGCAGGTATCTGAAAGACATAGCAACCTAATATTGAAGGCCATCGTCCCCACTGTCGGAATCATAGCTATAGCTTTGGTTTACGTTATACAGAACTCACAATCAATTGCGGAAATAGGCATTGCTTTCCTCAGTGTGACTCAAGGTCCAACGCTTGGGGTCTTTCTATTGGGAATGTTTGTCCCTAAGGCTAACACGAAAGGAGCCTTCGTTGGAATGGTTGGGGCGTTGAGCATCATGACTTGGATTATCTTTACAAACATGTCCTACAAATCACTGGGATATATCGTGCACTTACCGAAGGAATTATCCACCGTTGATTGTGTCATGGAGCCTAATGTGACCTTCAGAGAGAGTCCCCCTATTATGGAGTGGATTCCACCAGCGATTTATCGCATCAGTCATTATTATTATTCTCTGATGGGGTGTGTTTTAGTGTTAATAATTGGAATTCCTGTGAGTTACATCACCAGAAATGAAGATGAACCTCCTGTTGAAGAGGGCTTGATTAGTCCAGTGATGCACTGGGCGCTGGGTAGAGATGACCTTGTTGGTGTATTACCAGATTACCAGAGTATTGAGTTGGCGAATGCTAATGTTAAATCACATGCGATTTAATGGTGACTTAGTGATTTATAACCGATATATTAATACAATCCTCACCCACAAAATGATGGTGTTATAGTATCTGAGTAATTAAGTGATTGTTTGTGACAGATATTTATTACTTAACACTGATTTATTAGGTTGTAACCAATAAACACTCAACCGCAGGTAAATTTCATTTTTAACTGCAAAATCAGGCCCACTGGTAGTAATTCCATAAGAGAATCCTAAACACCTGAAAAAACAAAATAACATCAAAAAAGTTACCTTGGCGCACTGCACTTTGTGCGCTCTATTGTATTTGCATTATTCCAATTCCAACAACAGGTAGCTTTTAGTGATAAGGCAAAATGCAAAAATAATTAGTACCATTAATATGCCAATTCCACGTCTTTCAACATAAGACATTTTCAAAATGAATACAACTAGTGTAGAAACAACTATTTTAAAGGAAATATTGCAATTCACTTGGCAAGATTATCTTCTTTTTGGACTGCTCCTTGTGGTCAGTACTGCAATTGGAATGTATTTTGGTTTCTTCCAGAAGAAAGCCCAAACTGCTGATGAGTACCTCCTAGGAAGCAAAGCGATGGGTACCCCCGAAATTTCCATGTCTCTTATAGCCAGGTATTCACCTACATATTCTTATATTCGTATAATATATCAGAAAACATATAGGGAAGACTAATTGTAATGTTTTAGCACCATTTCTGGAGTATCACTCATATCCGTTCCTACGGAGACTTACAGGTTCGGGATCCACTATTGGTTTACCATTTTTGGTGTGTTTACTTCATCAGTATTCTCCTACTATTGTGTAATGCCTGTATTTGCTCAGCTTGAAACACCAAGTATCTTTGAATACCTGAGTCGCCGCTTTAACAACAACCTGCGCCGTGTGTTATCTCTAATGTCCTCCATCTTCATGTTCCTCTATCTACCGATCGTGATATTTGTGCCGGCTTTGGCTATGGCCCAAGGCACAGGCTTTAATGTCCACTACATCACTCCGGTGGTGTGTGCTGTTTGTATTTTCTATACTACGATAGGAGGGTTAAAGGCAGTGGTGTGGACAGATGCCTTGCAATTGATTGTCTCTGCTGTAGCTGTCTTCACAGTAATGTACGTAGGTAGTGAATCAGCAGGTGGTGTTGGGACTGTTTTACAAGATGCATATGAAGGTGGAAGACTCCATGTGGAGTAAGTACAACCACAATTAAGTTAAGGACTATCGTAAGACAAGTAATCTTATAGTTTCGATCCAGATCCATTGAAAAGGGACGCATTTTTACCAGTCTTCCTCGGGTCCTTTTTCTTCTGGAATGGTTATGTTACTTTTAGCCAAAGTTTCGTACAGAAATGTATTGCTATGCCGAATATGCAAAGGATCCGCAATGCATACATAGTATTCGCTATTGGATTGGCCATTAATTTTAGCATAGCAAATTTTACTGGGCTATTAGTCTATTCCAAGTACAAAACCTGCGATCCGTACTTAAGCAAGAAGATCACATTGCATGACCAGATAGTCCCACTCTTCATTCTGGACGTGGCTGGGAAAATCCCAGGAATTCCAGGCCTCTATGTAGCAGGAGTTTTCAGTGCGTCCTTGAGCACACTCTCGGCTAGCATGAATGCCCTATCTTGTATCATATACGAAGACTATGTGCAGTCCTTACTACCTAGGCATGTAGCAGAAAAACATAGCAATCTAATATTGAAGGCCATCGTCCCCACTGTGGGAATCCTAGCCACGGGTTTGGTCTATGTTATACAAAACTCAAAATCAATTATAGAGGTCACCGTAGTCATGCTCAGTGTAGCCCAAGGACCTACGTTTGGAGTCTTTCTATTGGGAATGTTTGTACCTAAGGCTAATACAAAAGGAGCCTTGACTGGATTAATAGGGGCGTTGAGCATCATGACTTGGATTATATTTACAAACATGTACTACAAATCATTGGGGTATATCGTGTATATTCCGAAGGAATTATCTACCGCTGATTGTGTCATGGAGTCTAATTTGACCTTCAGAGAGATTCCCCCTACTCCGGAGTGGATTCCCCCAGCGATTTATCGCATCAGTCATTACTATTATTCCCTGATGGGGTGTGTTTTAGTGATGATAATTGGAATTCCTGTGAGTTACTTCACCAGGGATGGGGAGGAACCTCGTGTTGACAAGTGTCTGATTAGTCCTGCGATGCATTGGACTCTTGGAAGAGATGACGTTGTTGGTGTATTACCAGATTACCAGAGTATTGAGTTCGCGAATGCTAATGTTAAATCACATGTTCACATTGATAATGTCGCGCTATAATCATCTTTGACTGTCGCTTACGGCTAGTTGTACAAACTCTAGACCTGGATAATAATATCGTTTTTGTATCTGTAGCTAAATCGATTAATAACTTATAAAACATTTACTGCTTTGAATTTTTTTGGAAATAAAACAACTCTATTTTATGATGTAGAAAATTTTAATTTTCGTTTAAACTCTTTGATCTGGCGGTTATTAAAAATTAAGTAAACATCTGCTGTACGTAAGCACATACCTATACTTATAGTGTTACAAGCAAGTAAGTCGTAAAACAGCAATTTAATGGTGACTTAATGATTTATAACCGATACATTAATACAATCCTTACCCACAAACTTATGTTATTATAGTTCCTGAGAAAATAATTGATTGCTTGTTGTAGGTTAAAAAGCAGTGACAGATATTTATGACTTAATACTAATTTATTAGGTTATAACCAATAAACACTCAGCAGATAAATAAGATTCCGGCTCATTGCTGTACCAGGTTCGAGTCCTGAGTACTCTAATCTTTTCATTTAACACCGCAAAATCAGACCCACTGAAAATAGTAATTCCATAAGGGAAGCCTAAACACCTGGAAAACAAGATAACATCAACAAAGTTACCTTGGCGCACTGCAATTCGTGCGCTCTATTGTATTGATAGGATCATTAGCAACCATTATACAATGGATACTGTTTGTATTATTCACATTATTCCAATTCCAACAATAGATAGCTCATATATTCAGTGATAAGGGAAAATGCAAAAATAATTAGTCCCATTAATATGTAAACTCCACGTCTTTCAACATAAGACATTTTCAAAATGAATACAACTATTCTAGAAACAACTATTTTAAAGGAAATGTTACAATTCACATGGCAAGATTATCTCCTTTTTGGACTGCTCCTTGTAGTCAGTACTGCAATTGGAATGTATTTTGGTTTCTTCCAGATGAAAGCCCACACTGCTGATGAGTACCTCCTAGGAAGTAAAACGATGGGCACTCCCGAAATTTCCATGTCTCTTATAGCCAGGTACTTGACTACATATTCTTATATTCGTACACTATATGAGGAAATACATAATGAAGACTAATTGTGATATTTTAGCACCATTTCTGGAGTATCACTCATATCCGTTCCTACGGAGACTTACAGGTTCGGGATCCACTATTGGTTTACCATTTTTGGTGTGTTTACTTCATCAGTATTCTCCTACTATTGTGTAATGCCTGTATTTGCTCAGCTTGAAACACCAAGTATCTTTGAATACCTGAGTCGCCGCTTTAACAACAACCTGCGCCGTGTGTTATCTCTAATGTCCTCCATCTTCATGTTCCTCTATCTACCGATCGTGATATTTGTGCCGGCTTTGGCTATGGCCCAAGGCACAGGCTTTAATGTCCACTACATCACTCCGGTGGTGTGTGCTGTTTGTATTTTCTATACTACGATAGGAGGGTTAAAGGCAGTGGTGTGGACAGATGCCTTGCAATTGATTGTCTCTGCTGTAGCTGTCTTCACAGTAATGTACGTAGGTAGTGAATCAGCAGGTGGTGTTGGGACTGTTTTACAAGATGCATATGAAGGTGGAAGACTCCATGTGGAGTAAGTACAACCACAATTAAGTTAAGGACTATCGTAAGACAAGTAATCTTATAGTTTCGATCCAGATCCATTGAAAAGGGACGCATTTTTACCAGTCTTCCTCGGGTCCTTTTTCTTCTGGAATGGTTATGTTACTTTTAGCCAAAGTTTCGTACAGAAATGTATTGCTATGCCGAATATGCAAAGGATCCGCAATGCATACATAGTATTCGCTATTGGATTGGCCATTAATTTTAGCATAGCAAATTTTACTGGGCTATTAGTCTATTCCAAGTACAAAACCTGCGATCCGTACTTAAGCAAGAAGATCACATTGCATGACCAGATAGTCCCACTCTTCATTCTGGACGTGGCTGGGAAAATCCCAGGAATTCCAGGCCTCTATGTAGCAGGAGTTTTCAGTGCGTCCTTGAGCACACTCTCGGCTAGCATGAATGCCCTATCTTGTATCATATACGAAGACTATGTGCAGTCCTTACTACCTAGGCATGTAGCAGAAAAACATAGCAATCTAATATTGAAGGCCATCGTCCCCACTGTGGGAATCCTAGCCACGGGTTTGGTCTATGTTATACAAAACTCAAAATCAATTATAGAGGTCACCGTAGTCATGCTCAGTGTAGCCCAAGGACCTACGTTTGGAGTCTTTCTATTGGGAATGTTTGTACCTAAGGCTAATACAAAAGGAGCCTTGACTGGATTAATAGGGGCGTTGAGCATCATGACTTGGATTATATTTACAAACATGTACTACAAATCATTGGGGTATATCGTGTATATTCCGAAGGAATTATCTACCGCTGATTGTGTCATGGAGTCTAATTTGACCTTCAGAGAGATTCCCCCTACTCCGGAGTGGATTCCCCCAGCGATTTATCGCATCAGTCATTACTATTATTCCCTGATGGGGTGTGTTTTAGTGATGATAATTGGAATTCCTGTGAGTTACTTCACCAGGGATGGGGAGGAACCTCGTGTTGACAAGTGTCTGATTAGTCCTGCGATGCATTGGACTCTTGGAAGAGATGACGTTGTTGGTGCTCCTGAGTACGAGAGTATTGAGTTGGCGAATACTAAAGTTATGTCACAACATTCATAGATCACAGGCATCTATAATTATGTTCTGATATAAGTTCCTATTTTTGGAAATACTTCTTTTTTCAAATACTTATGCATTGCTAAATTGTTAATTTTTAGTAGTTTTAGTTAGGTTTACAGTCATTAATATCCCGGATATATTATGAATAACTTTTTGTAAGTGCCTGGGGCAATGGCAACTATGACTTGATAGAAAATTGAGTAAACATCTACACACACCTACAAATTTGTGACTTATGTAAGTGTTGATTTACTCCTTTATTATTAAAAGATGTTGCCGGTTATTAGAAGTCATATGAGATGAATCAAACATGATAATGAGTCTATAGCATGTGATTAAACAGTTACCAATGGGAATTTAAATGCAAATCTCCATAATGTTAGTGTTGTAATCAAGCAAGTTGTAAAACCGCAATTTATTGGTGATTCGATGATTTATAACCGACAGTAGACATAGAAAATGATTTTATTACAGTAGCTGAGTAGTTAATTAATTGCTTATTGTGGGTTATAAAAAGCACTGAGATTTTTATTTCTTAATTTATTAGTTCATAACTAATAACTGACACGTTAAGGAATTCAATTAGAATGAAATATAAACATCAAAATACATCAATTAAAAATGTTGTTTAAATGATTTTAAAATAGTTTTAAAAGAATCTTTTAAACTAACAAAAATTATCTTCAGGAATATACTTAAGTCGTGACTGAAAAAAGTTATTAAATAGACATTGTTGTCCTATTTCCCTTGATGAATTTTGGCAGTCGGGAATAGACAATTCTATTAATTTTCCAGAAATTTCCGGGCGGTAGAAGAACTGAAATCAAAATCACTCTTATATTCATAAATATATAAGTCAGTAATGCAACGGACACTCTCTAATGTGGACAACTTCTAATATAGAGAGTTTAGAACAGGGGCCTTCAACCTTTTATTAGTCGGGGACCACATTCGAAGAAATAGAATGATTCTGGAGCCGCAATAATTTTTATTGGGACATATTGTTTTATAATGCAAAGTAACTCAGGCTAAGAATTTTAATGACGTTAAAATCAAATGATTTTACAAATTTAACCAACCAACGAAACGGACTTCAGGCAATTAGAACATGAAAGGACGTAATAAATGAAAATTGTTTTTAAAAGCCAATAGGTAAAATATTAAGATTGAAAGTAGTATTGGAAGTCAATTTTATCATCATAATGAATGAAATTTGATACTCCAATATTATTTAGATTCAAATGATTAATGAAAAGACCTATGACTGGCAACAAAAACTTTTCTAACCTAAAAATGATTCTATATGTGCTAAAATGCGGTAAAAATAGTTGAAGACCCCCTGATTTATAGCCTTAATAAATATTGGACCATCCATGAAGTTCCACATTAGAGTGATCCCAAATCTTACTCTTAAATAAAATTCGTCGTTGACTTTATGCAATTCAATAATAACATGAGCGCTGAATGATGGATTAGCATAAATTTCCTGTCCTAGTATCTTGAGCAAAAACAGGATGTTAAAATCACTACCAGCGTATAAAAATATTTTTTTTTGGTTCAACATATTTATTTTGCTTGTGCATTGTTTCATTATTCGTGCTAAGAGTGCTCCTGTAATAAAATATAAACAAAACGAGTTATACCTAGAAACATTTACAGAAAAAACAATTACGCTCCTATTCTACATACCTCCTCCAGCTTTGAGTGTATTTTCCGTGCCAGTAAAGGCTTGCCAGAAGATCTTATTCAAGGACAAGGTCGGTTCCGGCCAAAATCGTTTTAATTTGTCATGAAGGTCAAGTCCCCAGTCCAACTTTAACAAAAATTTCTATATCTACTCATATTACATAAAAATTAGTTAATTTTGAAATGTAGTAATAGTATGGCTGTTTACATTTGTTGTAATCGAATTATACATCAAATTAACACTCAATAAATCTCGTTTCCATCCGGTCAATTCCACCAAACGATCAAAGTACTCGGACTGGTTTGTCATCGCTTCTTGGAAATATGGATGCGCATGCGATTCGCTGTAAAACCTGGCCCAATGCTGGCAATTCCGACGGGGATTCCCCAATACCTGAAAAGACAAAAATAACCTCAACTGACCACTACAACGTCAATATTATACATTATGCATAATAAGCCTGAATCACGCTATGTTAACATAATAAGACACTTAATAGTTATGTATAATTGCAAGTCATCTAACATACTAACAATATCCTTCCCAGTATTTGAGTGAAAAGTAATTGGCTGCCAGGGAATCCCCCTCATCCACATTGAGTGGTCTCTCGGCGGAAACAAGCCGGCCATCAATAATTCGAGTGAGTTTCGAGATCTTTCTAACTCTGACGACATCGCCTCGATGGAATCCTCGTCGGACTGGTAATTACCGAGGAATTTGTCGTACTGGAAGCGCAGTGCACGGCCTGTTTCGTACATTCGGCGTTTTCCTCGGTTTGTTAAGTGGCCCAATCCAATTGGTGAGTAGGTTTCATTCAAGTATGGATCGTTAGGGTATTGACATTCTTTTAAATTGGTTCTATCTCCATGTCTTATAAGCTGAAGAAAAAAATAAATTTATTCCTTTATATTTAGAGGAACTGGTCGGAATTTGAACTGGGGTTCGAATTTGGGCATTTGACTTTATAGCCAGGTGTGTGGGCGAATTCGGGTG
>JAODVP010099737.1:0-27825 GCA_025400035.1 Tetradonia laticeps
TTATTTTGTTAAGGTGGCTATGGTAGTTTAAAAGCACGGGCGTGTCGGATACTTCTTATAACGCACGCTACGGCGTGCTAGATAAGAGCAAAATAGTGTACCAATGATAGAAACTTTATAATTTTTAGAATTGGGAAAAATTATATTAGATTAAAAAATCTAAACACAACGTTTTTATGAGTGTATCTAAAAAGATGAAAATACAGTGGTCAACTTCTATGTATGCATCACTCGAACTAAAAACGTGGTGCACACGACGTGTGCCTCTAGTCAGTACCTGCACTTTATATTATGACTGGTGCACCACGTCTTTAATACGAGATGCACACATCGAAGTTGACCACTTTGTTTTCATCTTTTTTGATGCACTCATAAAACGTTGTTTTTAGATTGTTTAATCTACTATAATTTGATGTTTATAAATTTTATTGTTAAAAAGAAAGAAACTTTGTTTCAAATATAATTATAAATGATCAATAAAATTCTTTATATCTACATTGTTTAATTGTAAGTTTAACAGCATTATTTCAGTAGTTAATATTAGGAATAGAGTGGAAAAAAATTTTGACATCTACACATGACAAAATGACAACATGCCAAAATTGGAATAAAGAGACAAAAGGACTCATAATTTATGCGCAGGTGTAGATACTGACAATGTGAATATTACAATGTGATGTTCATTTCAATCATGATAATAAATTCTATATTTCTTGTGTATTTTTAGTATGCTTTTATGACAGTTTTCTGTGTTTCTTCAATTTTTTTCACATTTAATCAAATACATTTAAACACGTCGTTTCGCCATGCAGATAGGACGAAACGGTCGTTTTGCTTTTGTTGCAAAAACCATTAAAATTTTTAATAAATCATACATCTCATCATTCTAACTGGTGTGAAATGCTAGTAGTTAAAGGACAAAGAACAGCTTCACACCATGATACAACCGTTGTTCTACAAGCTCCCAAAGAAACACTTATCCGTTGCGCCTCGGGGTTATTTACAAATTCTGGAACAGTGAAATATCTTAAAAAGAGCCCATTTTTCAAAAAAATATATTAATAGCAAGGTTGTACGGCTTACTTCAATGTACCTACTGAAGGGCAACGGAGATATGAAGGACAACAAACTTTTTTAAATGGAAATCATCATTTTTTTAGACTAAATACTTGTAGCGTATACAAAGTATAACCAGAGTTATGAGGCATGAAAGTTTGGCTAAAACTGCAGAATAGATTGTAATTCTGTGTATCTAAGATTAGTATAAATTTTTCTTTGACAATATAATTATTCCATATAGTGAGGATCTTTGTTGGTAATGATTGTATATATAGGAAATGAAGGGCAGAACACCGGAACCATCATTCTCCGAAATTTAAACGGTGCCGTTCCATCATTTTGTGCATGTAAATTTTCTTTACCTTAATTCACGGTTTACCATACCATTCATTGTCTGTCTTTTTTAATCGGTTTTTTAAACTGATAGTGATATTAATTCATATTTTAAATGTAGTATATTTGTGGGCATGTGTTTTTCATATTCGTTGTGATCCAGGATAAGAACATATGGTGACCACAGACTCTAGGGACGCCTTCCCTAGCTATGTGGTTAGCCAGGGCTGCAGTTTCACTGTAATTATACCCCATCGTGGCTGAGTCTCTGCCAGAAAATTTTTCAATTGTAATTTATTCTGGGATTAATATCACTCCAAAACGTAGATTTAAACTTTTGTTGACTTTGGATTTGCATCACAAACAAGCATCCTAAACGATCCATAGTGTTTATTTACTGTTGCTAGGCAACATTGTTATATTCTACATTGCCAAATATTTTGACAATATCTTCCGAACGGAAATTCCTATCGGTCGAGCACCAAATAATTGCATTGTATTGTATTGCATTGCCATTCAATTCGGCGACTTTCTAATAACTTCAGCAGGAAATAGTCGAAGTTGCAATCGTACGATTTGAAGAATAAACATACACTTAACAGTTATACTTAATACAAAACAACGTTCTTATACGGTTTTGGAAAGCTATTGAATAAGGAACACGAATATGTAACAAAATAATTACTGGCATTAAAAAAACATGTCCTTCCTCCGCCATTCAAGGTGAACTTTTCGGCATAATAGACTGTTTTTGATATACAGTAGACTCTCACTAATGCAAACTCTTTGTAATTCGAAACTTTCGGTAATTCGAAGTGTAATTTGTCCCTAGAGATATAATTTTTTACCAATTCGAAACTCATTGGAATTCGAAGTTTTTCGCTTGTCCCGTCAACTTCGAATTATCGAGAGTGTACTGTATTTGATCGTTCCCAGATTTTTAGATTATACATGCACATATATGTGCAATGAAACCTCGATCTCTCGGGCTAGGTGGGACCACAGCTGTTCCTGGTGAACCTATTTTCGGGTTTAGCGGACTTACGTACAAAACTCCTTGTGGGTATGGAACATCTTAATTTTCACAGTTCAATGTCACAGTACATACAACATAAAAACACATGCTGAGCCGCACGGGTAATCCGGAGATCGAGGTTTCAGTGTATATAAAATTAACTGCATAAGAACGTTTTAAAACGAATAGTTTTATGGTGAATTTATTACAAAGAAACAATTTATGTTGATATGTATATATGATTTTGCGAGTTCATCACATATTACCTATGTATATGCCACCTACCTAAAAGTAGAAATCTGACTGAACATCATTAAAGTCCGGCGCTTGGGAAGGGTGTAGCGCGCGTCCCATGCTTTAAAACTGTTTTCACTTTACGTAATTCGACGCACTTCTACCACAACGCATTCAAGATGAAGTCGTTGGCATCGTTGTTACTATTTGTTGTGTCTGCTCTGATAGTGTGTGTTCAAACAGCTGTTTTACGTAAGTTTAACCCTTTAAATTAAAACAAAATAAGACATTTATGTTTTGAAGGTTATTACCTACAAATACTTTTAGTGTAACATATTATTGAAAGATTCGCTTATTGGAATTCAATTGGTATCTTGTATTGTAAGTGTAGTAATATGAT
The DNA here is from genome assembly GCA_025400035.1 of Tetradonia laticeps. Lineage (NCBI taxonomy): Eukaryota > Metazoa > Arthropoda > Insecta > Coleoptera > Staphylinidae > Tetradonia > Tetradonia laticeps. The sequence goes on from JAODVP010099737.1 coordinate 3,042, forward strand.
GTTGTTTCATAAGAAAAAATAAACAAATACTGCTTTATTTTTTCTTAAATTCAATTTCCACCATAGTAAGCGAAACATTAAGTAGTATAAATAAAATAACGTAATTAGAATATCCTTGGATTGAATTGTTTGTCCGTATCTCAGACTGTGCCAAGGATGACAAGAACTGGTTTGTAAACATATATTTCTGTTTATTTATGTTAAAATAATTGACAAACTAATTGTGAACTGAACTATGAACGCAACATTTAAGATTTTTAATTGAGCATATGATATAGGGAAATATCAATTGACATGAAGCATAATTTATTAAATAACAATATAATCATCAATTGGAACGACTTTCGAATGTTAACTTGCCTGCAATCATATCCACCTGTACATATCGTCATTTGGTTCTCGAAGTTTCACTCTTGAGCGCTGTGCAGCCTGTGCACGTCTCGCATTCAACTCTTACTTTCGGCGTAGCCAATCAACTTTTTACTGATTTTACTTCATACATTAACTGCTTAATGATTACACGCATCAGAATTTCTTGTGCGCAAGTACAGGAAAGTTTCCAATGTATATCCGACATGGTCTGATTGCAAAAGTTGTATTATTATCAAAACACATCCGGTATCGCGACAGGAACAACTGCGTATTAGGTAATAGAACGGCAATATAGGGAAATGACCTTTAAGTCGTTATAATAATAATTTCCTCGTTGTTGTTTACATCTGGTATTATTACATTTTATATTGTTATTATGACATTTTTGTTATATTAATCAACTTAATTAATCATTACCTATAAAATAAGATAGTATTTTCCTATCAAGAAATCGCTTGGAACATAATTAACCACAAATAATTTTTTTTTAAATAACATACCAAAAACGTAGAATAAAAAAGACCGCCCAACGTGGGGCTCGAACCCACGACCCTGAGATTAAGAGTCTCATGCTCTACCGACTGAGCTAGCCGGGCTGTGTGCAGTCCGAAAGTTGAATATCTGCTAGAGTGTCAGAATTCTAACCAAAGTTATCTTGTAGCTGAACGATTACAAATAAATATTTGCCGCAAATCCGAAAATGACTATCAAGCGTGTTTACGAGAGGCTTTCGAGAAAGCTCGCCCGCATTTCCTCAAAGGCGTCCCGGAACTGGACTTTCCTGGCATCGATCCACTGGTCATCAATGTTACCACCGTTGACAGGACTCTAAATGAGTTGGTTAGCATCAAAGCTGTACTCCGGAATGTGCGAGTTACTGGTTTAGGAGGTGTCGTTATCGACGATTTAAAGTAATAATGATATTATTTAAATTTAATTTCCATTTTATGAACTACCTGTAATTGTTAAGGGCGGACATTGAAAATATGATTGGCGAAATTCGCTTAACCGTCCCACACTGCGAGATGTCCATGGAGCATGACGTTTCCGGTCAGCTTCTTATCATTCCATTGAGGAACAAAGGATTTTTCAGAGGAAACTTCAGTAAGTCTCTTAGAGATTACAAGCATTTATGATATTCATTTAATTTATTTTCTTCATAATACTTCTAGCCAATATCCAAATGTATATGCGGGCACAATTTAAAAAATATGAACAAGATGGAGTCGAATATTTTATGGTTGATAAGTTCGACACCAAATTCCGTGTTGGTGATGGTGTAATTAAAATTATTGCCAAAAATCCCGAGCTACAATTCTCAGGTAAACAAGTATAAATTCATTACAACGTTATTTCATTGGATATACCTAATATTAATTTCTGTTTTCTTTTTGCAGCTGATTTAATAACCAACTTTTACAACGAAAATACTCGCTTGGTAATGGATGCAATTAACCCAATTTACAATGAATATTCTAATCAGGTTATCAAACAAGAGATTAATAACTATTTGGCACGTGTACCAGCTTCTGAATTTCTGCCCGAATAATTGGAATTAGACATAATATGTATTTCTACTTTAAATATTTTTTAAAAATTAGGAAATACTTATAAGTTAATTTTTTCCTAAAGACATTGTAAATATTTTAGTTATAATTTGTGAGTAGATATTTCTGTTAGCTTGTCGTGTTACATTGGCTTTAAGTTTAAAATTATTATATTTCTAATTCTTTACTGATTGCTTTTAAATTGTACACCAAAAATAAGTTTTAAGTTAAATAAATACATTGAAATTGAAACCATACTGTAGCAACAAAAATATACAATAAAAAAGTACATTGTAGTTATGCATGCCGAATGTAGTCATACTTACTAAACAAAGCAAGTATTAAGTGACTCTAGCTCTCCGATATAAATATATGAACAATAACATCTTATCATACTACTGAAAGCTGTGTTAGCTGATATGAATGATAATTATAAAAGAGGTCGATGAAATGAAGGTGCCTTAACTGTTCAAGTAAAGCAAATGCGCCTTTCTGAAATAGTTACCGAGATTTTAAACCGCTTAGACAATTTTTATTGGTTTGATTTTGATTCCATTTTAGTATTTTTACACTATCCATATAAGAGAGGTCTCCTTCAGCCAACGTTAAAATGAACATATTTAGCTATATAGTAATTAAAGAACAGGTAAAACTATAGCCTTGACATTGTTTTGGCTCAGATGGTATTCAACAAGTTCTACAGTATTTGTTATTCTATTTTCACTGTACAAAAAAAAATTAATTATCCGTCAATCTTTTAAAACATAAATTAACACAAATTCAACACAAATTCATCATAGAAAAAGTATTATTATTATTTATACTTCTTTAATTTGCGGTAATAAACAAGCTCCATTGCAAACCGAAGTTTAATAGTAGAAAAACTAGTCTTCCGGTGCAATTACTAAATTGACATTGAATATAATACATATAAGAAAACATTTTATTAACAAAATTAACTATTTATACACATTCAGTCGAAACATGTTCTTCCGCTGTGCAGCAATCCTCTTATTATTTCAATCATTACATCGAAACATACATGGGATTACGCCGAAAATACGTAGGTCCAATTATAATACTGTTTAAATGTATTCTTAAATATTTTAACATTTCAGCGGATTTTGTAACACGTTGCAGTCAGTCTGCATCCAGAGAAGACAATCAGAAATGCATTGCACTCAATCTAGTAGCTTTGAAGCCACATTTAAGTAATGGCATCCCAGAAATGCGCCTGCCTGGGCTGGATCCCATTCAAATAGAAACGCTGGTAGTCAATCAGAACGATCCGAAAGGCATTAATGCTGTATTCTATAACAACACCGTATATGGAGCCTCTAATTTTGATGCCACCAAATACGCCATGGATCCAAAGCACGGTATTCTAAACATGACTGCAAAGTTTCACCAGTTACATATGAAGGGATGGTATGAAGTTACTGGACAAATTTTGTTATTTGCATTAAATAGCAAAGGACATTATATTATGAATGCTTGTAAGTAGTAAACTTAAATAAAATATATTTTCATAAATACTTGTTTATATTCCATATATTTTTAAGCAAACATCCAAGCCGAAATTTCACTGAAAGGAAGGGAACGGAAAAGAAACGGAAAAATTTATATGGACATAAATGACAAATCAAAGAATTCGATTAAAATTAATATCAAGACAAAGCCTTATATCTATCTCCACAGCTTGTTTGATAATGAACTATTAACGAAAACTACCAATGAGGTAATCAATGATAATATACTAGAGATTGCAACTGATATTTTGCCAATCGTCGAAGAAAGTGTAGCTGCTTTTGTGCTGGGATCAATGCAAAATATTTTCAATACATTTTCGAAGGACGAATTATTTTTGCCATAACCATACGAACAATACTCAAATAACGATAAATCAAATATATCTTCATACTGACTAATCACGTTTGTTTCACCTGTACCTCAAGTGCTAGACCACTATCAAGACATAATTTTAAATTTCCACATATTACCTGAAATAAAAACTAGCATTTACCTATGTGTGATCGTTGATGAACTTTTTTACATTGCAGTCCAACCGCTATCTATACCAATCATTACGTAAGTGGTGCAAATTTTGCCTACTTCGGAACGTTTCTTTCCGTACCACAGGCGAATGTCACGACCTTTTCTCTATTTTTATAAAATTTATACGAAAACGCATCGATAAACAGTATTCGATTTGATGCTGGTATAGAGTACATAAATTTTCAATCGAAAATTATCCAAAATACGAATTCTTCCGGTTCAGAGCAAAAGTATGATGGCAAACGGCCATAAGACATAAACATTATCATAAAAATATCGTTTTTACCGAGTTTTAGAAACAGAGAAAAGGAAAAATTTGGGCAAAAATGTAATGTCATTGATTTATTTATAATTGATAAAGATAAATCAAGAAAAAGAATTTTGCCTTCAATATCAAATTCAATTGTAAATTCTAAATTAGAGTCTAAATTATTTATAATATTTAAAAAATCTAATGCTTCTTATTCAATTCTATCAAATATTTCAAAAAATTTATATTTAATACATTTAAATTTATCTAATTTTATTAACTCTAAACTCCATAACACACCTAAGTACTGACTTATTACAGACAATTTCTTCATAATCAACAATTGAACAATAATCAATTTGTTTTGAATAGTTTGTTAGTAAAAAAGTTGATTGAAAATCATAAAGTCCAATCAACGTTTTGTAGTGGTTTACTTGTAAAATTGTACATTAAACTTTGTACCCAAAGAAGAAACCCAAAGAATAGGTTTTTGACCTTGAGTTATGAAATATGTGACGAATTATAAAAAGGTTAAACAATATTTAGGAACTTAGGTTCTTTATATTATACATTTATGAATCCTATAAGTTTTATACGTAGACGTTATTACCTTCTTTTTAATTCCGAATATATATTACAGCTCAAGGTTATTGTCGCACACAAGTTGCCGGTAATATATGGATTTAGTAACACTAATAAATTGATTGGCTATTATATGCAGATACTGGCTATATAAACATCATTGCCGTATAAATTAATGGCATTCAAGTAATTACCAAGTTAGCATTCACACCTTTCTTGGTGAAAATTTTCACTTAAACCAGATTTGGCGTTGGCAGAACTCGAAACCATGATGAATAATATTGTGTTGCTGGTTGTTTGCCTAATTGTTTGTAGTGATAGTGCTGCTATTCATGATAAGGATAGCAAATTTCGTAAGTATATAAAACTAATATATAAATTACAACACTAGGAGATGGAATTCTAAAAATTTTACTAAACAGTACATAAAAATAGTTTCAATACCTCGGTACCCTCTACACATGCAAATTGGAATTTTAATTTCAATCGCTTCATATGTACAAGTTAGTGATTTTTAAGTGAACACAATGAACACATACATTATTATATGATTCGATAGTTGACTACTTTTGAGATTTCCTAATCATGATCTCTCTTATAATAGCTAGCAGGTCAGGTTAGTGTAGCACATTATAGATGAGTGAGGTATGAAACGAAGTAACCTATTCCTAGGTTTCCCAATTTTTAATTTTCGAAAACATCCTAACCTAAACTTTTATATCTAATTTAATGAAATCACATGTGGTTGCAGCGCCGTACATTAAAGTTTGCAGAAGAAATGATAAAGATCTTATCAAATGCATTCTGGAAAACATTGAAAGATGCCGACCATTCCTCGGTAAAGGCATACCGAGATTACAAATTCCTCCATTAGGCCCTCTCAACCTTCCCGAATTGGATATTACCGGAAACGGACTTAAGATTAAACTCACAAGTGTCAAAGTGCATAATCTTAATCAGGCGCGTTTAGTTGGTGGGTATATTGATCTAGATGACTTCAAATTTGCGATAAATTTTAAACTTCCAAACATCTATAACGAATTCGAATATGACGCGGAAGGAAAACTTTTGTCGCTGATTTTCCATGGAAATGGAAGTGGATATACAAACACATGTAAGTACATTATATTAAGTATTTCGTCATTTGCCTTATATCAAATCGAAATTTCAGCTGATATTTCACTTGACATTGAGGCAAAAGCACATACTATATTAAAAGATGGGGATAGTTATTTGGTGAATGATTATGTGAACGTGAAGTACAAAGCCAAAGGCGGGGAATTCTTCGTGGACAATCTATTTGGAGATCAAAAGGAGTTGAATGATGCAACAAATAAACTTATCAATGAAAACATTGATCAGTTTACCGATGAAATCACTCCGCACATTGCTAATTCAATCGGCATTGTTTTAAAATCGCTTGCTAATAATTTCTTCGAAAAGTATTCCTTTAATGAGCTCTTTCCAATAGAGTAGCCAACCAAAAAGGAAAAACAATGTATTTCACTAATATAATAAAACGGTAAAGGAAAGTAATGAGGGATAATTTTAATTCTAATAGATCTACCTAAATCATGTCTGTGTTACTGTATTACTCAATATACTAGAACTATACGATGAAGTGTGCAACATTCTCTTACGAAGTGCAATGTAAATTAAATACGTCTCTTTTTCTACCTTAATTTTTGCGTAAAAATTTTAGCCTACAGATTAAAATGTAGGACGCTTAATACTTCAGATTCTTCATATCCAACTGAATTCAAATTTTTACTTACTTAATTATTATAAATAGACATGCACATTATAATTTGTAATAAGTTGAAATCCATTAAATGAATTACTGTTTATTCAGCAAATAAAATCCAGTTTCATCAATTTATTTCGATTACATTCTTTATTTAGATATTACAAATTGAGTATTACAATCACACAGTAGCACATTCATGATGGTGGTTAAAAACGTTTTATTCATATATATGACTTTAATCATTTGCAATGAACTGGAAACCAAAATAAAGCAGAGTAAATTACGTAAGTTATCACCTAAATACTTTCTGCTTTTACATTGCACAAAATATTTGTAACATTATCATTTCAAATTGTAGCAAGTTTTTTAAACATTTGTCAACGTAATGATCCTCACTTAAACGACTGCATCAAAAAATCTATTGAGAATGTCCGGCCTTTATTGCGCAAAGGAATTCCAGAATTTCAAATACCAAGCTGTGAACCCTTACACATTCCCGAAGTTGCTATAGACCAAGGTGCTGGCCCAGTTTCAATCAAATCAAATTACAAGGACATCCAGGTTTATGGACCGAGTGACTTTACATTGAAAAGCATAAGGTATAATATTTACATAATAAATTCCATTTGCATAATTATTACGTGGAATCTCCAATTTCATGCATTATACTCTTCCGGTTTTAGGATTGACTTAATTAAGAACCGTGTGCGTATTAAACTATGGCTGCCCAAACTGGAAGTGAGGTGCAAGTATCTGCTGAAAGGAAACATTTTAATGATGCCCATTTCCGGTTCTGGTGAAAGTCACGGCAATTACAGTGAGTGACTTCTTCCTTTTGTTTGTGCGTTTGATTGTACGCGTGCGTGCAATTATTTTCCGTGATTGCACTATCTATTTTCAATACAATAAACTCAAACGCAAATTTCTAGCGAATATAGACGTGACGATTACAATGCAAGGTCAGCAAATTGAAAAAGATGACGAAGTCTACTTCAACGTTAAAGATTTTGTGGTCGATTTTAATATCGGGTATGCGGAAATCAAGTTGGAGAATTTATTCAATGGCGATAAAGAATTAGGTAAGGCTTTTTGTACCGTACCATTATTACAACATACCGTGCCTATTAATTTTGTATGTTTTGTGTTTGTGATATTGGTTAGCTAAAGCGATTAATTTTAGGAGAAGCCATGAACTTGTTTCTAAATGAAAACTGGAAGCAAGTATCAAGCGAAATTAAACCCGTATTGGAAGATACGATTGCGTCCATTTTCAAAAAATTTGCCAACAAAATATTTCACAAGTATCCATTGGATGTTTTACTGCCTCACTAGTGCGTCTTGTGTATAAGTGCGCAAATTGGGTAATTGTAAGTCAGCTGAACAAATAACTTGTATGTACTTAAAACCCGAATAGTATAGAATTCTTGTTATTGAAATTTGTCATATAATAAGTATATCTGTTTTATACCTTTCATAAAGTTTTATTGTTTTTCGGTAATTAATATCTATCAGATCCATAGTTCTGGTAGAAGTGCCACATGCGCTATGCATAATTAATATGACTCCAATTACAATCCCCACACTATCTAAGTAATAAATAAGCAAACAAGTAAAGTACTGACCCACTAATCATTTGCCAACTCTGTCATTGAACCATCGTCCTAGTTTGCAGGAAAAACTACGTCTAACAGCAAATCTCCACAAACTAACCTATCCATGTATCAGGCAAGTAAAGAAATGCAAAGTAACACTTTCACTTTTCTAGTCAAGCCGCAATCTCTAAGCAAGTGTTACTAAATGTCTCTGCAGGTTTTGTGTAATCGTAATCGCATGCCAACACCGAATTATGCAGGATTATGTAGGATGTTGTACTGTTGTTACTTCCATACCATGTAGTTATAGATATATAAACTTGCATTTCAACGGTTTGTGGTGGCTCCAAATTACGGCTCCACGAACAGCATTTTCCTTTTTTTGTTTCTCTCTATTAGTTGTTTCTGCGTAATTTGCTTTTTTGTGTGCACATACCGTAGAAAATTACGTGATATATTGAAAATAGCAGGTTGTGTTGGTTTCAAGCGTGGCAGTGGAACGTTGGGCTACGGGGAAAATGAGGTGAAAGAATCTAGTTGTGCGTAAGTGAGAGTGAGTGTAAATTAAGTTGAAGATAATTTGTTACCACTACGTTATGTGTGAATGGAGTGGACTCTCTTCGAATCATTTTTAGATGTAGATAGACGTAATGTTTAAAGCAGTACCTCCAGAAGAATGGCTGGTCAGTCAAAACTTGGTGGTGTAATAATAAACATCGACGTGTCAGTAAAATTAAAACTGTGATGTATTTTACTTATAAAACTAGACAATAAATAAGTATTACAAAACATTCCCAAAGTTAGGTATAGTAATAGAACTTAAATTCTCTACACCAAGAAAGTAATATAAAAGAAATTGTTGAAATTGAAAATGGCAGATAAGCAAATTTTACTTTTAACAGTAGTTATTAGTTATTGTAGCCTAATTAATAGTTATCAAGTGAAAGATGGTCCACTTTTAACTTATCAACGTGAGTATTGTATTTATAATATTAATTAAAATTTTGTTACTACCCCACCATTTGTTAAGTGATATCTTATATTACTTCTTCACCTGTAACTAGAATCTAAAATGGTTTCATCGCCATGTATTTTTAGCTCACTGGTTAAAAATGTGTCGGCGATCGGATCCTAAATTGAATGAATGTTTAAATGATATGTTCTACGTGATGTTTCCGGCTTTAGCTAAAGGTAAGTACTGTATTTAACTAACTTCCCAAGCTCTCCCCGACTCAATATTTTGCATGTGTTCTATAGGTATTGAAGAAATCAATGTAGATGCATTTGAACCTCTTTATCTAGACAAAGTCTCCGTAGCAAAGGGAGCTGGTGCGGTCACTTTATCCGGAAGTTTTCTGAATTTAACTGTGGTTGGCCCATCAAATTCGACACCAACATACACTGAGTAAGTATTATCGTATTCCATCATTGCTCGTTATAATCGAATGCGTATAAGTTATTTGTACAGATATGGTACCACGCATAGAAAGTTATAAACTAGCGGAGCATTACTATTTATAATTAGGGTCCAGGCATCGGTATTATGAATTGGCGGAAGTGTACAGTTTTATTATATACTAAAAGTGCACGCGAGTATGTGGAACAAACCACAGCTGCATTGCTGGTGACAGACAATGCATTACTGGGGTTGCCAGGGCGGAAAGTACTCCTCCTCCAAGCGAGTTAGTACAATGGGCTCATTCTTACGTCACCCAAGTGCAGCTAGACAGTCGTCTGGCCTCCTGAAGGATAGATAGATAGAAGGATAGATTATATACTAAAAAATGAAACACTTGTTGATGCGTTCCGCAGATTTTTTACTATAGATATATTAAGAATTTCTTATTTTAGAAATAGGCTTTAAATTAAACAATGTCAACCAACATCTACAATTATACGATTACAAATCGCAACGTTTCAATTTCTTTTTCTCATTCCTGGATGAAAAACGCTGTACTTAATACATTTCGGCCACTGAATCCAGATCTGAAATCATTCTATCACGCACGGTTTCCGAGCATCAGGGGAATTAAGTTTTCATGCAGATAAATAAGTCATATATCACTGCAGAACAATTTTTAATTTTTTCTGGTTTGCAACATTGGACGATGCTGCAATACCTACAACAAACATATTTCCACACAAATATACATAACATGTATTTACATATCTGTAGGGGACGCTGGGGTCAATTGTAACAAAATTACTATTTAATTGCGACTCAATATCTTATACGAAAATCATTAAATTTTCTGATATAAATACTACATCATTGGCAATTGTAGATACGACTAATTTACTGCGGTATGTAACATTGATCTCACTCTATTTCCGTTTTTGTCTAACGATGCAGAGCGTTGCATTTGACCAATGGTATGGGTCAGATGTAACACGCCTATGGGGCAATTGTAACACTACTATAAATAACATAATAATGTACAAAATATTTATTACATTGACGCAAAAAATTACCAATGAAATCAATCTGAACAACAATTTGGACATTTTTAAAATTTTTGCTCGCTGTACATCTGACGTGAGTCCATTTTATGAATGTAATGTATACCAGCAAACTTGTGCGTCTGCTTGGAGATTTGTAGAGTCGATATCGGTACTGGTCGTCAATAGAACGCTACTTTACACACATAAAATCTTTAAAGCTCTTCAAAACCTTGATAACACATTAGACTGTTCTGACACATTTTGATATTTCTATGAATTTTACTTTACAGGAAAGAAGGAATGTTACAATTGATCCGCGTTGCTTTTGAACCCCAGGCTCCCCTATATCTTCAGCACGTAATTGATTGTGTATACACGAAGTTTCAGTGATTACTGATTTATACTATAATACATAGAAAATAAAATTTCAAGCAATTTTAAATGTGTGCGATTGAACAATTCTAATTGCATATCATAATTCAGCGTGCCCAAACACATCAGAACCATGCATTGTATTCAGGATTCAAATATGTACATGCGGGAATAACTCGTTTTTGAATAACCAATGAAAAACGCGTGTCATGAGTCTTACTATAGGAACTCCAGACCAATGAGGCCTGCCATGCCGGTACCCATAAATTTCAGGTTTACAAGTCTTCTTTTTGCTCGCAATTGAGCTTTGAATAAATAATCCTTGGTACATCTTAATCCTAGTATGTAGCAACACTGTGGATATTCCGACCGTATTACGAGCGTCGTCTCCATCTAGACTGCCGATGAGTCTTCCATCTCTTAAGAGAAAAAAAATTACTTTAAAAATTTTTCTTACACATAGTAGATTACCAATCTTGAATATGCCTTTTATGAAAATGATTCGCAATTGCAAAAGGTGTTATATGTCGTCATAAACATCTTTTCTTATTCTATAAAGTTACTCTGCCATTTGTAAAGTTTTGCATATTTGAATTATTATTTGTTCTTACTTATATACTCTTATATACACATTAACTATTAGAGATTGTTCCCTTATTTTTTCTGAGATTTTTGATATAAGAAACCTATGGGTTTTAGTGACACGTTACAGGAATTTTTATAAAACCAGAACCTAAACGGGAATCTTTCAGAGATTGATAAGAGACGTCCGACGCTTCCTTGTAGAATTATTCCATTTTATAGTTGTGTAGAATTACACTAAACACAATTCATATATTATCGCAAGTATAATATCTCTTCATCCTGCCATCGAAGATCATTCGTTCCGCATATTATAATACTAAGAAAATATCCCTGCACAACATCTAAGAGTTTGTCGATAGATTACTGGGTTCTGAATCACTCCACATTATTTAGAATGATAATAAATTATTAAGTATGAATGCATAATAATAATATAAATTTATCCAATAGTATTTTTTTAATATCAAGGATTGATATACATATTAATAATTCGTTTTTTTAAGATTGGAGAAAAATCAACCACTAACACTGATGCACTATATGTATATTACTATTAAGCAATAATTATTCTGTATCAATAAAACGCTATTGTGCTTTCAGAATAAATATTCCAAAACGAAAACTCAATTTTGGGATTTACCTTCCCCTGCTGGATATTAAATCGAAATACAACCTCAAAGGACATATCCTAATTCTGCCACTTGTAGGGCATGGAAACTGCGAGATGAAACTTGCTGGTGTAGATACTAAAATCAAAGCAGAAATTAATATGCTTGAAAGAGAGGGAAAAGAAATCATGAAGATTGAGGACATGCGAGTTACCTTCACAGTAGAGAACATTCGAGTGCGATTGGATAATTTGTTCAATGGAAACAAAGTATTAGGTAAATTCTAATTACATTTCAAGCTATCTTGAGGCTAATCTTCGTTTTCATCGAAAGGGAGCTAATTGTAAATTTTCTCTTAACTGACCACCACACTCTCTACGTGGCGAATATATAAAACTGGCAAACCCCAATGTGCCAATAGTCGTCCTACTTTAGCATACATCAATGATTTTTTTGTCTTATATTCAACTTCAATTTTTTATATAAAAACTATTATTCAAATCAATTAATTTTGTTTAAATTGCAGGTTTGACTGTGAATACGTTTTTTAATCAACACGGCATAGAGATAGTGAAGGAATTGGAGGAGCCAATCGGTGAAAGCTTAGCGCAGATATTCAAAGATATTATCAACAATGTGTTCACAAAGTTGCCTACGGAACTTTGGCTTCCAAAGGAACCAACGGAACCAGCGGTTGCAACGAACGCTGGAAGTTAAATTAGTTTTAGTTCTTTATTTAAGTATTAAACTATGAGGAAGAGGAATTTTGTTATTTCTTGAACAATACTTCTTATTACTACACCGATTGAAATGAGCCCATGTACTTGAGACAAAGAAACTGACTTCAAATAACTAGTGTAGATTTAGGCTTATGTTATTTAGTTAATATAATGTTATTAATAACAATCTAATTCTTGGCATCCAAGATATGAACAGTAAATCAAATATATAGTGGACATGCTGTCATTTCATAATCTACAAATATATTTGTGAATACATAATATGCCTTACAATTGTGTTCAATTCTACATTTTTTCTCAAGTTCTCAAATAAAATCTTTTTGTTAAGTTTTTTGAAAATAAATTAATAATTGATATTTGAAATATAAGTAACACATAAACCTAACCTATTGGTTCGGTGCACCCGTGTGCACAGCTACTGGAGTTATTTTTGTTATTATTCCTCTTTGTTATGTGTAATTGTGCTAATAATAACTTTTGTCGAACCAGAACGTTAGTCATAAACTTTCAGACGTTGATTAGGGATATTCCCTGCATTATGATATATAGGACGTGTGGCCTCCGGTGACTCATTGCTGAGTTATTCCACAGTTATTTAAATGTAGAATTATGCTTAAAAGAATTTCAATTAACACAGAAGATGATGGAAACGGAATTCCACTGACAATCTTTCAAGGGTTAATCCTGGATGATCTCTGAGTAAATTGATATAAGAAACGTTTCGTGTCCATTGGTTCGTTATCAATATATTGCAATTTATCAAAAACTACATTAACAAAACTACAATCAAATGGAATAACATCACAAGGTGCGATTTTTGAGATATTTTGTCCATAATGCCTATGCGTTTGCAAAACATAGATTTAAAAACGTAGATTACCAGGAGACAGACACACAGATAAAGACTTTCAAAGTGACAGAAATTAATAGGTAGATGTCACTGTCTCCCAAGTAAAAAAATACTGGGCTACGATCTTATAACTGGAAGATTCCTAAAAGAGTTACCCTGGTGAAGGAATAGCCTGGATTACCGACATTTTCAATAAAATCTATAATTCGGGCAATATCCCCGAAAAATGGCTTCAATCAGAATTTATAGCATTGCCTAAAAAACATGGAGCAAAGAAGTGCGAGGAATATCGAACCATCAGTCTGATAAGTCATATGCTAAAATTATTTCTTAAACTAATTCACAGAAGAATTTACAACAAATGCGAAAAACAAATATCCGAAAATCAATTTGGTTTTATTAATGCAGTCGGAACGAGAGAAGCCCTTTTTGGAGTTCATGTTCTAATCCAGAGAGGAGCGACGTCAACTGTGATGTATACGCGTGTCTAATCGATTATTTTAATCACGTTCTACATCATAAAATGATCTACATCCTGGAAAAGGCCAACTTGGACGACAGAGACGTCCGAATAATTTCAAGTTTCTACAGGACTCAGATAGCATACGTTAGACTTCATGGAGATCGAACGGAACAAGTGAAGATACTACGAGGGGTCAGACAGGGATGTGTCCTCTGGCCTTTAATATTCAACTTGTATTCCGAAAGAATTTTCAACAAAGCCCTTAATGAAATAGAAGATGGTATCCTGTTAAACGGAGTCAGACTTAATAATATTCGATACGCTGACGATACAATGGTGATAGCAGGTAGCTTGCCCTCACTGAAATGATTAATGGACCATATTGTGTAATATAGTCAACAGTATGGTTTTAATATCAACGTAAAGAAAACAAAACAAATGATAATCAACAAAAGAAATATAAATGGAGTCCACCTATATTTCGGCAGAAATCGAATTGTAAATGTTCAGTAATATTGCTACCTCGGAACTATCATATATGAACAATGGGAAAATGCACAAGAAATAAAATGTCGTATAGGAAAGGCAAAGAGGGTATTTAACAGAATGAATGCCATCTTCAAAAGTCACGACATATCCCTAGAAACGAAAATAAGACAGTTATGATGCTATGCCTTTTCTGTTTTATGATATGGCGTAGAATCCTGCACACTCACAGAGGCCACCACTAAAAATCTGAAAGCATTTGAGATGTCGAGAATACTAAGAATATCATGAATAGTTCACAACATAGAAGTGAAAGGAAAAAGATTTAGTAGTTATATAATACACTATTTTAAAAGAATGGAATACTTGGGACATGTTATTACTAAAGCCCGGAATGTATGCAAGCGAAAACATCCAAAATATGCGCATGTTTATGCAAACACTTGTATCATATTTATGCATTATACAAAGCTATAGTTTGATTTTATAAACATTACCTGTTGAGGATAGATTCTTTTGTTAATAATTCTTGAGCTGTAATAATAATACACTTAGATGAGTCAAATAAATCTAAGATAAATTGTTTTATTTGATTAATATGCCCTGTATTCACTGCACTCAACCATGTTCCGCACCTCGTGATAATTGGTTGTGGAGGTAAAGGAACATTTGGTAATGTTTAGTTATAGCACTGAACCCTTAGAGGTGCTTTAATGAACATTTTTAAATATTTGATATAAGTTCATCTACCATATCAAATTCTAATCTAATTGATTCTGCAACTCTATTTAAACCGTGGGTAACACATGTTATGTGAATTAAGTTTGGATAAAAAATTTTCGAGTTATCTCTGCTTTACCATGTTAGGCGCGGCATCTGATAAAAGTATTAGATATTTTTCAATAGGAATTGTATTTGGCATGAAAAAATTGGATAACGATTCTTGTATAAATCTTGCTATTTGAGTGTTGTTAGTTTTTTCAAGTTGACATTATGCAATTAAGTAGGCCTTCCTGGTTCTTCGTCCTTAAGAGCTCCAATCATTAAATATGCCATATAGCACCCACATGTGTCCGTTGTTTCATCACCGTAATTTTAGACCTAATTTTGCCTAACACGTCCTCATAAATGAAATCAATTTCTCCCTTTCTCATAGTAGATTCGACCGGAATGTTAAATTTATAATATTTTTGTAGAAAACCTCGAAACTCTTCCACAGTCGCATATTGGACGCCATTAATACTTGGCATAAATTTTTGTTGAAAGAAGCTTGTCCATTGCAATTGCTCTGCATAGTCTTTAATATCTCTCTCATTGACTGTTGGACTGGACCTCATTGTATCTTTTTCGTTTTAGCTACGTGTGATGGACCGCGATCATGTTGGTCCACTTTAAATTTCTTTTGGCGTGGTATCTTAAAATAAATTCGTATTTTAAAATACGCACCTTGTTTTGGATGTCAAATTTAAAGAAGATGCAAAAAATTTATAGCTATTATGAGCGATGCAGCGGATTAGCGGAGATCGGTTTAGCGTGTATTTAATATATGAAAATATTACTTACTTACAATTACGTACTTACAATTTTTAAACATGCTTTACAAAAACCATGGTCTCTGTCCCACACCATCTCTAGATAGGGTTGAATCCATAAGTTGTTGAAGTAGTAGTAGACATTTCTTTTGACTATCTGTTTGACTATCTATTCTTCGACACTGATCACTAAGAACGAATGCTTTGCGGAAATTCTCACCAACGCAAATTTGTTGTTCGGAAATTGGGAATTACATAAATCATTCATAAATAATAATTCATAAATAAGAATATGGTTTCACAAATTTCACCGAAAAATTTTCGTTCGTGTAATCACGATTTTTAAGAATTTATGCCTAAACGTGCATGTATTTTGAATATATGCAAAAAAAAAACCTTAAAAGTTCGGGCTTTAGTTATGACAAATACTAACTATTGCAGATCATAATAGAAAAACTAACGAGTAAAAGGGGATCCGGAAGAAGGAGAATCTCATGGTTACAGAACTTAAAAACTTTGTTTGGAAAAGCTCAGTAGAACTATTTCGAGCTGTTACAAACAAACCCATAATTGCCAACATGATTGCCAACATTAGCAATAGATAAACACCTAAATACGGAAGTATTCATATGTATAGTACAACTGAACAGGTCTATAGAGTAGTAAGGAAGATAAACAAAGCGATGCAGGAAAAAAAATCGTTTGACTGTTTTTCTTGATATTGCCCAAACCTTTGATGAGGTATGACACAAAGGACCACTTTATAAAATCAAAAAGATCCTACCAATGCAATTGCATGCTGTTTTAGAATCCTATATACTGTATAGATATAGTGAAACAAAACAGAGTTCAATTAAAGCGGGCGTATCGCTAGGTAGCGTTCATCTTATAAATACTCTACACTTCCGATCTTCCAACCACAGCAGCCCCGCTTGTAGATGACACTGCCATTCTTGCTGTGCATGAAAATCCTCACAATTAAATACTACAAAGAAAAGTGACTGAATATGTGGTTGAAAATAGTTACTTTCACGATGAGTAAGCGTATCTGCCCAATTGCACCTTTAAACGGTGAACAAATTCTACAAAGCGATAGTGTGAAATATTTTGTACTTTTTCTGGATAGACCACTCACTTAGAGAATACACTTATACACCAAACGTAAACAAATCCATCAACAACTCGGCTCTTATATACGAGACCATCCTCAAACCCGTAAGGACCGACAGCATTTAACTGTTGGGATATGCTTCCAACACAAACATCGACATCCTAGAGAGGTTATAAAATAAGTTTAGCAGTAGATGCCTCGAGATACGTGCCAAACGATGTCAATGATCTAAAAATACATACAATTAAAGACAAATAATATTTCTATAAATAAGAATAGCTGAATAATTTAATGAATACATAGATTGGAAATTTAAGGGAGTAATAAAAAATTTGTCCAAAAAGTTAAGGCTGTTTGTAATCGCATAATAATGTTATTATACAATCTATTTTAATATTTATTGTTTATTTTGACAATTCGCGTTAAAATGTTTATAGTTTTTTCGCTTACATTGGGTATTCCTTTTCACAGTAGAACAAAAAATTAATTAGTAGTGCAGGTGCAAATTATCAACTTCTTGTTCACTGAAATTAAGCATTTCTTTCTTTTCAATTTTGAAAAAACAAGACTTACAATTTGACGAAATATTAGACATTATTTTTTAAAACGATTTAGTACCTCCGATTTTAACCCGTTAGTTTTTTAGATGCAAATGCTCTTCATGGGTTTCTAATAAACTAAGTAAAGTGTTAAACGATTTAAAATGTTCGTACAAGAATCGTTGCATCCAGAAGGTCCTCCTTTGACATTACCGTCCAGATGTATTCTTCAGCGACCCGTTGTTGGGTCGCAACCCAAACTTTGGGAAACGGTGGTGTATTATATAGTAGGGTGAATCGAAAAACACGATTTTTGGAATATAATATCGCTATAGTGCGGAAAAGTTGCGCTTGGTAATTATAAAGATAGCAGAAAAAAATCAATTTAATGCAAAGACAAGTAAGTTGAGGTCTATTCCAATGTATCTATATTGATTCAGGTGTGACATGTTTCGGCTCTTTAAGCCATCTTCAAAAATCCTAATTTTGTGACCTACTTGTCAATAAGCCGAAAATTGTCTATCTATCGCTCCTGTATCTTAACCCTGCCTGTTGAACATATTTAGGCCGCTACAATTTTTTTTATGAATATCTCGGAGACTATTAGAGATAGACGCAATTGATTTTCTGAATTGAATCTGATTTTCCTTTTGATTTCATTCACATTCACGAAAAACTGAAGTGGCAAGAATATGTTCGTTAGGTAGAGTTAAAATACTAGAGCGGGTACGTTGTATGTATTAGGTTAGGTTGTTTCCGTCTTATTCCATTGTTGAAAAGGAATTGCGTGTATCTTTAATAGCTTCCCATATATTCACAAAAAAATGTAACAGCATGTACACGTTCGTTAGGCAGGCCCGTAGCAACCTATGGGGCTAAAGGGGGCTTCGCCCCCTGACGCAATTGTACTCATACACGCATGTTTCTAGGATAGAGGAAATCAAAGCGGATCGCCCCTTCAGTTGCCCCCTCACCCAAAACATAATGTCCTTTCGATATTTTGCTGTGACCTTCGATCCGCTATCATTTTGAAATAAAATGTATAAAATCTCTTCTACATCATTTCTCTCTCTGCTTAAGGCGCTCAATTACAATGGGAAACGCACTTAAGCTTCTAAAATATTTTAGTATTACAATTGAATAATTTTTAGGAACCAGCCCTTCGTGAAGCAGTTGGGTGACAGCCGATGTTCGTATCTATTGCGCACATGTCAAACAATTCATACTTTCTCCTTCGATATCCCCGTTATGTCAAGTGGTTTGCGCAGGCAAACTACTTAGGAAACTTAAATCTTACCTTGACAGCGGATGAGATATTGTTCACGCTGCGTGTGTGAACACCCCGCATTATTCTGCGGTAATGCAAATATATAATGGGTATACCTTCTTTTGTTCATTGTCATTGAGTACTGATTTCCTGTACATATAGGAACGATTTTGTAAAATAGCTTTTATAACTATAATTAGGATCTTTTTATTATTGCATCATACAAAAAAATTGTACTCTAATAAAAAATACTCTTACGTTTTGCTAGTGAATATCATTAATGCCATCATAATAATTGATAATATTTATCAATTCAATGATTTCAATGTTTGGTAATTTACGTGAATAAACTTATAATACAAATCCGCTTGCAACACTACCTTCTAATCAGCAATAGAATGACGATTCAACATTCCGATAACAGTTGTATTCTACGCATTCAATACATATAATAATAAATTGAAATGAAACTGAAATAAACGCATAAAAAAAAAACAATTCGAATACTCAGACGTATATGCACTCTGCAGGAGCCACGACACCATAATCTATTATGCTAGAATATATGTCACCGGACTTTAATTTAAAACTGTTATTATGGGATTGTCAACAATATTGCGCTACTGGAATGTGTGTAACGTGAACATTGATGTATGAAAAGCACGTAGACTCCACACCGTCCACACGTACAACGCAAATGCATAGAGTTTGAATAAAAATAAACGACCTGCGTTTAATTCATGCTAGTGTATTGAACATATTGAATCATATTAAATGTATTGAGAGTTGTGTATGTAGCTCATGGTAAAACCTTTTGTTGTTTTGTGTTATTTTGCATCTTGTTACCAATGCACATATGAAGACTTACATAATTGTACGCTATACTAGTCCCACCATGTATCTATAGTTTTGTTGTACATAGTATATTATTTCAGTAGTCAGTAAAGGGACTATTGAACCTCCAAGAGATGGTTTCATAAGTCCAGGATCAAAAATTCCCCTCCTTGTCGCGAGAAACGCACAACTTTTTTTTATCACATCAGAACATTGTAAAACAATTTAGTGATGAATTAACGAGAACAATGTCAGAGATTCTCGTTACGGCAATGTTGAATGTTAATCCTTTTCACATACAGTGGTAAGACAAATTCTCAAGTTCCATTATCTGTAATATTTTTGGTTATGTAAAATTTGTCAGTTTAATTTTATTTATAGTGAAAAGCAATGGTTAATTAATCACAACTCTTTGTTCTTTTAATCGAATTGTATTAATTTGTTAAGCAATAATATGTTATTCTAGGTTAATGTAAATTGGTACATAATTTCAATTCAGTTTACGGTCGTTAATTAATTATTTCAAGTGGAGTTTGCACACCTATATACGGAGTGAATTAAGGACTGAATTAACGAAAAATAATACTGTTTTGAAATATATTTTACTAATATAGGTAATTAATTGCATACGGATGAATACTATTAAATCACAGCATTTAGTTCCTTTATTAAATATCATAAATATAATAATGTTTTAAGTATAAATTGCATACCTTCTGACTCATTTAAACCAGACAAAATGTATGATCCTGTCTAAGTAGATATATTATGTATTAATTATTTATCTATACCATGTCAACTGGAAATGTTGCTGAGAATAATTGTGAATGGTGTCAATGTTTGAAAAACGCGAAAAACTGAGTTGCTTAACATTTGTTTCGTCAGTAGGTACTAGCGTACCGCATCAACTAGATATTAAGCACACGGTCATAAATCATTATTGCGGGCATCGACTCCACGATCATCAATTTATTCACAATGCATCCACGACACGAACCCATAAACAATTGCGAAGAATGTCATTTAATTTGCAAATTTTGGTGACACATTCAAATTGGCCACTTAAACTAATAATGCATTATTGCAACACAATGATGAAGATAGTCAAGGCATTATTGCGAATGAAGACAGGTGGAGAATAATAGATATTCTGAATAATATAGGATCGCCATGAAAATTTGTCAGGTTAAATACGCTTGAAAGTTAGTGTGCTATGTGTTGCAGAATGGAGACGAAGGGATGGTACGGGAAATTATATACATGTTATATTATTACTTATATGTTTGTCAAAAACAATGCATTGATCAAAGCATCTTCGCGTTTATACCGTAAAGGATTTATATTGTAAGAGCGAATTTTCCTTTCTAGCATAAACATTAAATATATTTTATTCATGCCTCTAGACAACTATAAAATTAAGAGGTAATTCATATCACTTGCAGTCATAAATTAATAAATCTGTGCAAGTTACTGTACGTAGGTATAGTTATTAATATGTTTAGAGAAAAGGGGGGAATATTGGTCGCTATTTTGAAAAATATTTATTACCTCTTCGCTTAGGCTTAATAATTCTATATTTTCAGAATAACTAGTTTAACCAAATTTCTTCATATAGAAAATTCTGAATTTTCACTATACAACAAGGAATTTTAATTTTGCTATTTTTATTATTAGAAATCATTTTTAAAAATAGTTTAGAAAGCTGAACGCATAGTGCGCAATTCCGCCCATGGCACGGCTACAAGTGTGTTTCCTTCCTTCATGGAAATATACGCCCTAATATTAAGGTATAGATGAAGCAACTTATTAGGGGAAGTGATACCCTGAGTAAATGCTCTTTACATCAGGGGACCTTAAATTAAAAGAGACATTCAGGATTCACCATAATAAGTACGTTATCATTAGTGAACGACAAGACAAGACTTAAAATTGATTAAGCAGTTAGTTGTCATGCGCTTGTCGGCCGTCTAGTGTCTGGGAAACATGCGACTTTTCCAAAAGCTATTGAAAAATACTTAAATAAATTATATATATTTTAAATTTGATATTTGAAATATCGAATCTTCAAAAAGAATACATTTGAATAGTTCAAAAAAGAATTTGTTGAAATGTCTATTTTTTTAAATATAAATGTATAGAACGAAGTCGGTATCGTTGTTAGTCAAGATTTTTCAAGATATCAAGAAAATAGGTTCAAAAAAGAATTTGTTCATTTATGTTGAAATGTCTTATTATTTTTTTTATAAATAAATAGAACTAAGTCGTTACCGTTGTTAGTCAAAATTTTCCAAGAGGTCAAGATACTAAATTTAAGGATTCCCGAGTACACGTACAATTAATTATTTATTGTCTAACCATCGCAATGAATATCCAAATTCGTTGAAATCTTGGTTAAGTACCGTTTTGCTCGCCTATGATTTTCAAAACAATTAGACGAAGTAAATAAAACAGATGCAGTAACTGGCTCCTCTTCGCCATAGGTTCTCGTTTCCCCATTATACTCTATAAAAATCTCTCCAATTATAACCACATGATCAAAAGTGTTATTACGCATTCAAGCACTGGGTCTAAAAGATTCCATGACGTTAAAAATTAAATGGAATGCATCATAGATAAAAACTGTAGTTTCTGTTCCAAATAATGGCGTTCTGTTATGTTCAAGCAAGGTTATATAAACAATAACAAAACATTAGCCCAAACATATTGTAAATATAAATAAACAAACAAACGTCTTAATAATTTTTGTGTAACATTTTCATATCAAAGTAAGCATACCAATGATATTTACTTATAAATAGACTTACAGATTGCAGATATGACTCACAGGATTTAATTGATTTAAATATCACTGCATTTCTTTAATGAGCCAAATTGCTTAATCATTATACAATTGGCATAACAAGAATAGTAACACAATGGAAAAATCAATGTACGTATCGTTTTCCGGCATTGTGTATCAATGCGTGAGTGTTATGCGCATGCACTTTGTAGCAATGTGCAAGTTGCCTGATACGCCGTGTATTTACCAGTAAACAATTTACATATCATCCATTGTTTTGCGTTCTCTGTTTGAACCAATCTCAGTGCACGCATCAACAATTCATGCAAGAAGTGCGTACAGTACACAACTCCAGACTCAAGTAAACCAAGTAAAGTAGGTAAGCCGAGTAAACTTACCATGGTACATACAAGCAACGAAGAAGAGCCAATTATATACATTATGTCACAAACCCAACAATGCTAATGCAAAAACAAACCTACATACGTACAAATAAAAAGTTGTAGCTTAATAAAAATCATTATATAAAAAAGATCAGACCTCTATTTTAATTACTTCTGATTATCACTTGAAATTTTAATAAAGTACCTAAGATAAGTCTTATGTATTGAGTTTGGTATATTAGCCTCATTTTTGTGCAATAATTTATATTTTATGATGTATTGCACTGTTATTAGATGATGTAAAGCGGAAGAAGAGACAAAGCTTAAAAATTACGTAAGTGTTTCATACGATTTTACAACGTTAATAAACGTTATGCACAATATACTGCGTAATTAAGTAAAGAAATCTGATAAGTACCGAGTAATCACGCATAAAATACTGAACTCGAACGCAACGAGTTGATTTATGTTGCAGACGCTACGACGCTGATATTACCACGACATGCTGCATTGAAATTTATTGAGACTGTAGATGTTAGTGGAAAAGTCAGCTTCAGCAAATGTAGTATTTTTCTGTTGCTTTTTTTAGTCGACTCTTAGCTCCTAAGAAGTCCTTTTTATGTTGTATACACGGTGAGGCAACTTAATTTTACCTTATCAAACCTTAATAAAACGTATAACGTATGAGTTATTATATTTGCTAAAGTTTTGGCTTAGGTACCATTCAAGAGTGGATGCCCTCCACCATCCTCGATACATTGAATTTTCAATTGCAAGCAGAAGAGGTGTTAGCATGTTAGTAATTTTTCAAAAAAATCCATGGAATCCATCAGAAGACGACGAATCGTAATATTGCAAAATTAAAGCTCTACCTGCCTCAATTTAATGGGCAGTGCCAATGCGGTTGTTCATTTTGTCGTATATGTAATTTGTCTAAATATAGTGACCCACATAACAATTCATTTCCGACCCAGTACAGGAGTCATTGAAAATCACTGAATATCCACTAAACAAACACATACTCCTCGTCATGTCAATGCATGATTTTGACTGAACTATGTCAGGACAAAACTTTAAAGTCTCCCTTCTGGAACGAGATTTCTTGCTTAGTGATGTCACATTAACCAATTGAATAGCACGCATTTGAAATGAGAAAATTATGTTGTATATTGATTTATATTTTACACCACGTCATTTACGACGCCATTTTTGTCATTAACAATAACGTGTAAATATGTACACATTTATTCCTGTATTACATGTATAACAAAATTAGGTTAAATAATATGGAACTATTCTCACAAAACACGCATAATTATGCACCCCTGATTTAAGCAGATCCTAAAGTCACATGCATAGTCAGATACAGGCGCCTTTTTCCCCACTGCGCACAAATTCTGTCAAAATAATTGCATGGCAAAATTATATTAGATTAAAAAATCTAAAAAAAACGTTTTTATGAGTGTATCTACAAAGATGAAAATAAAGTGGTCAACTTCTATGTATCACTCGTTCTAAGAACGTGGTGCGCATCAAAACACAACGTGTGCCTCTAGTCAGTTCCTGTACTTTATGTTATGGCGGGTGCACCACTTAACAACGGAGAAAAAACAACTCAGGATATTTTTGTTTAAAATTAACCACAGCC
>JAODVP010099749.1:0-10227 GCA_025400035.1 Tetradonia laticeps
TTAATTATAATAATTATAATTCCAAGACTTCGAGAGTTTTTTAATCAATACATATATATCTTTAACTGTTTTAAATTTTCTGAAAATCTATAATATTTCTCGCAAATATCTTGAAACGCTTTAAAATGCCCAAAAAGGTCTGAAAAGGTCCGAAAATGTTTAAAAATTGTCTAAAATAATGTATGAATGCGTAAGTCTGTCTACAAATGTTTTAAAATATGTATCTGAAATTCACAATATATCAAAATGCTTGAAGGTGTGTGAAAACGTCTGAATTTGTCTTAAAATGTCTTCAAAAACGCCTAAAAATGGTTTTGTAATGTCTAAACTTATATAAACATGTGTGAAAATGTCTAAAAATGCCTTAAAATATCTAAAAATGACAAAAATCTTTTTTTTTAAGTGCTGAAATTCGCTAAAAATCCATTAAAATGTCAAACAATATCTTTAAATGACTTAAATTATCAAAAAATATCTAATATTTTTTAAAAATGATGCATGAAAATATTTGGAATGTCTAAAACTATCTAAAAATGGTTTAAAACTATTATTTGTAGCATAATTTTCCTCCTTGGCGCCAAATTAAATCTACGCAGGGTTTATTTAAACGATAAGGGAGAAACTTCTTTGAATAAAATGTGATAGAGTGATAATTGTACCTAAATTCTCACTCCGAATAAAGTTGCACTAGGTCAGGGTCTAGTTTACACTTGCTTTAATTTGCAAATGGAAATGGGAAACGGGAAAATGGGAAACTCATCTGCGGCAAACACGCGTCGAACAAGTTCTTGCCTCTTCCTTCCTCTAATATTCGAAATTCTCGCGTCGTGTTGCAAGTGCGCGGAAGAAGAGGCCTTGTAAAAGCTTTTAAAGAGGGTTCTCCTCGCGAAATGAGCGCTTTGCAATGAGTTTCCTTCGTCTTCTTCCTAGGCGTCTTTCCCCGGGGGCTCCGGCGCAATGAATGAATGCTCGCTCTCGCTCCGGCGCGGAGGCGGCGACTCATTCAACTTGTTAACGAACTCCGAAATACGCCAGCGCAAGACTTGAGACAGTGCAGACGGCGACCCAGACCTCGCCTGCATTTACACATTTAACCTTCATCACTTTTACTCGAACATTTTACTAGGTCACTGGGATTTTTCACCTTCCTTCCATAAAATCCCATAATTAAGACTTGTGAACCTCCGATCTTTGTAAATCTCCTATGTTTTGGAAAGGTCTAGATATCTACATTTATAAATATCTATATAGAAATGAAATATTCTACGCTTCATACAAAAACTCATAGAGATTCAGTATCTTTTGAGAGCGCAAGCAATTTATTCCCAGTACAATATCGAATGTGGAGACCCCTCGCCCCCTTGTCCGGGGAGAACTCCCAGTGCAAAACCGGCGTCTTCGCCCACACTCACACACGCGAGGCGCCGAAAACGCGTATTGATGCACGGGCTTGTTGCGGATGATCGGCCGCACGGCATCCAGCCACCCCCCGCGAAAGCCGCGCGGCGGCTGGCTCGTCGCCATGGCGACATGGCTCAACCCCCGGGATCCCATGTTGTTGCCGCGCGAGTGGCAACTTTGCTCCTCTATCGCTTCCACATACGGTGCGCCGTGTGCGAATGTCACATATGAATCGTACATTTCGCATTCCACTTCAATATCTTATTTCTCGGAGTCTACACATGTCGGGCCTGCATTCCTGAATTTCATTTCAGCCGGCATTTCAACAAATGACATTTGGATTCGAATTTGAATTTAGATATTAAAAAGCATATTTTACTGCTCTACTTTTATGCTCATACTTTTATCAACATTTGTAGAGCCGGAGGAAACCTCGCAAATATTTGCTTGGTACTGTTCATAACATATTACGCACCACAATGCACTTCAATTAAAAATAATGATTCATATTTTATATTATATCCTTGCCTTTTGCTTTGATAAATTTTTGTATGTAAATCCGTCTATTGTTTGCTTTTTTCTTATCCATCGGAGCATGGTTTATATCATATTTTTCATGTCTTCCCTACCACCCCAAAATAGGGTTGAAACACCATCCGCACACAGATAGTCAGAGGCATCTTCTGTGGATTTTCGTTAGAATAGGGTCTGCAGCCGGTAAATTATATTTTTTACCAGTTGAAAAAAATGTAAGGGTTAACCATGTGCCCCAGGTAATTTATACGTTTCTTTCATTTCTGGCAACATATGCAGATGCACCGTATGTTAATTTCAAGGTCCTCTGGAGGGTTAATCATGTGCTTACTAACCCCCACCTCGTGTGAGCACCACGGACACGCCGGACGCTTTTCTAACCCTTTTGGAGCCTAGGCCACTCCCAGCAGTTCGGGAGTGTTCGGAGTTATCTCGACGGATGTCAGTTTATTAAGTTCGCGATCTTTGACTCAGTGTTTCACTTTGCTCCAGCTGTTTAACCGGTGTTTACGCTCATTTTGCGCGAGTTTTGAGTGAGTTCGAGTGAGTTTGAGTGAAGAGTAATTTGCGCGGTGAATTTGCATGATTTGCATGTCGCGACCGCAAACGCAGATGGCGGTAATTTCGCCCCGGGGAGTTAAACCGCGCTATTTTTGCTGCGCTAAGTTTAAAATTGCTCACGACTTTAACAGTTTGCCAAGTTTCAAGTTTCAAGTGGGTTAATAATGTGAAATGCTCAAGCATTTATTCCACAAATGGGTACGGACAAAATTTCCTAAATAAAGGAAAATTTGTAACTAAAATTATACAATTTATTCCAAATCATTATCCATAATGAATGAAAAGCGTAAATTCAATGAAACGTAATTTTGTAGTAGAGATGTAGAGATGTAGAGACGTAGTGATGTGGAGACGTAGTGAAAGTGGGAATGCATGAATGGAGCGCTGCGCGCGCGAGATGTGTGCGAAGTGATTAAGCGTCGCGACGCCGCCGCCTCCGGATTGGTCGTTAGCGCGCGCGTGATTAGTGCGCGTCTCGCGCGGCGTCGCACGCGACCTCGCGCAACCGCCGCCGTCTTGATGAACACGCGTGGCGCACAGCTGATTGCGCGTTTGTACAATTAGCACGGCGCGAGCGTGCTGAGAGTTTGTAATTTAATTAATCCGAATTCTGTCACGTCACTCACGTGTTTACAGAGCTAGCACCCGTGATGCGCCTTTAATTAATCGTTTTAATTGCTGCTATGTATGTTTTCTATCCAAGTCCGTTGGAAATTTAATTAGATTTGTGTGCAAAAATCTAGATAACTTACCTTGAAGTAGAGCTGTCAACTTGTTGATGGACGGTGTGAAAGTAAAAATCGTTGCACTTGTAGTAGCTCAGCACTCTGGTAAGATAGAGGATAAGAGGATAATAATTATGGAATGTATTAAGTTGGATATTTCGTGGTTTAGTCAACGACGGAAGGAGAGCGAATGCGATGTGTGGCAGAGTTTGGCGGGTGTCTCTGCCACTCAAGACACGAGTTTTCCGTCTCGGAACAATTTCCAGTGGCGATGATGCGCGGGAGAAAGATATGCATAGGTTTGCGCAAATTTTCGCGTGGTCGCGCGGATAGAGAGGAAGATGGTGCGCGGCGAAGAAATGGCGAATGCGCAGGGCGCCCACGACGCATGCACCGCCGCCAACATGGCCGCCCGCACCTACACCCTCGCACCACGTGTTGAGAGACTGAGAATGCACGCACACTTGGCTACAAGCATCCCCGGATTCATTTTAAAGCCTTGGCAATAATTACAAGTACAACAGTCTCATAATTACGCTCTCGACGACACCAGCTGAGTTTATGGGAGTTTATCCTGTCAGCTTCCGTTTTTCTAATACAACTGTTTATCTACCACCACCTCAAAGGGACCTATCGTACAACTACATCATTTTAAGGGTTCAAGAACCATTAGAATCCTATAAAGCGAGTGTTTAAGTAAGTGATCCATGTAATAAGTCTCGTAATTGTCTAAAAACTGTGCTCAAGGTAATGTGGTCGATGATAGTCGTGTTTCCAGTGTTGTAGTTGTCATTGCGTGTGTGTACGTGCGCGGCTTCACCCTCTATCGATTTTATTCGCGCTCGCTCCGGCTTTACGAAATGGCGTCGCGATTCCAGAGGGTGCAAAGTGGGTGGGACGCACAAAGCCTTCCATCAGGAATTGGAATCGTAAATATTACGACGCACGCACGCATATTTATTGGCTGCAGGACATCCGTTGTTGTTTTATGTGGCATGTGACATGTGACAAACAAACGCCCTTTAAATAAATATGAATAGAGGTAGAGTTGGTGCCTGATCAACAAGGGTGATCAGGGACACACCTTAACAACACAGAAAAAACGTTTAAAATATTGAAAAACTAACGATATTTATATAAAACTGTTTGTTCACTTCATCACTTAAATTAACCTCTTCACTCCAGGAAATGTTGAAGCCAACGATTACCTAATGACATTGCCAGTCAGCGCACGTAAACCTGGGAACACGTTGAATATGTTAAAACGTGTGCACACATGCAGGATAACTAAGAACTGAGCGGAATACTTAAAGCTTTAGCGCCCGCTTTCAATTGTCATGACGTCGTAAATTGAGGCAGTAAAAAATATTTGATTGAAACTTTTATTGATATCAATAAATTCACCATTTTTAATTCTAGTTTTAAACTACGTCGGACTATAGTAATTTTCCTGGATTCGACTATCTTTTCTTCCGAAACTGGTGTCTTTTTTGGAAGAAAAGAGAATGCGAGAACACACGGGTTTTGCGTTATCTAATTTTTTCCCCCCAGAAACGAAACGTTTTCCATTCGACATTCGATTTTCGTGTTGCCCTGCGCGGTCGCATGCACTGCTTTTATACATCTCGGCGTATAATCCCGAAATCTACGTGGAAATTGCAGCTAGAAAGGATGCAGGCTGTCGCGAGAGTGGCTTTTCCTCTCCTGGGTATGTTTGTGCCTACGCATGTAGAGACGTATACATTTTTATAGGAGCAGAATTTCGTTGGCGCGTCCTAAATTCGGAATTCGGCGGCAATAGCAGCGGAAATTTCAGAGCGCGCTTGAGAATTGATTTTCAGGCCCTTGCGGTTGATTCCTAGACTCCTAGATTTATAGGAAATTAAATTTTTTACCTCCGCATGGAAGTCCAAGACGACATGAGTGAGTTTACGGCGAATGCGGGGACGATAATGGCTTTTCGGTTTCCTTCACTTTGCTTTGCTTTCATTCACCTGCAACATTAATAAATATTAAATAGAAGCCTGCATGCGGTCTGGCAATCGCCCTCGCTTGATGGGAAGTGGATGGATGACGGAGCGAATGCATAGTTGGAAATTGATGGAAAACTTGAAAATTTCATGGAATTTCGACGTTTTTTGTTCTGCGGCTTTCAGTATGTAATTTTGTCAGTCATTCGGTGGCGGTGGAACGCTACGACTGCCGCCATCGATTGGTTCGCGAGGGTAATCCAATAAATAAATAGTGCGCCGATGGTAAATAATACGCCATTAGGTGGATTAGAAAATAAGAAAATACACAATACAAACATCAACTTTATTGGTGTTTCCAATTCAATATCTAAAGATCTATTTTCAATATTGTCTAATTGAATAATTGGGTTAGTTTGCAGCTTGTTTGTTGCTGTTACCTGAATGTAGAATAACTAATTTGCATAAAACGAGAGCAGATGAACGGGGTTTTGAACAGACAGACAAACAAAGCAGGATGGTCGGCTGCGCACACGAAAGGGTACTTACCGTCAATGAAAGCGAATGAATGGATGTGATTTGCATATCGTCGGGATGCCGAGACATTTGCATCAGCAGATTCATCGGTGACCTTGGTGCGCGGCCCGAATTATGACTGTCTGGCCCGCTGCGCGTAACGGTTCGCATTTTTTACCTTAACCCTACGTGACGTATTGAATTGCATAAGTAATGAGGGATTTTGTGTGCGCGAATTGATGATGGACCAGGTAGTCGAATTTGCATCTCGCTAGGAGAGCACAAAGAGTGAAAGTGTATACTTTTCGCTGTATACTGCCGGAACAGTCACATGCAAATGACGTCAAGGGGCGTTCTGACAGTTCGTGAATTATATTCAAATAAGTTCCCGGCGATCGCCGATTCATGGAATATAATTTATCATCTTTCCGGGGACTCACTCGGCGTGTTGGTCCTTTATACCTGTCGCACCGTGAATTCTCTCAGCGCTCCGATTTGGGGACCCCTTTGAAATGTGGTCCACACGCGCGCAGCGTGAGTTGTTTGGTAAGAAAAGATTTCCGTCGTATGCAGATGGGAGATGCGAGTCGCCGAGATGCAGATGTCGTCGGCTGGACTACCTGCTGGGATCACCTTCTCCTTTGCATACGGTGTGATGCAACACCCTTTTGCTTTTTAATGCATATGCTGCTTCCTTACCTTTGATGTTTTGTGTTTTTACTTTCTTGCTTTGTGTGCGGCTCCCCAACAGGTAAAAACGGCCTGAAAAGGGGTCACCGGAGCATCAGCAGATACTCCCTCGACGTGAGCCTGAAGAGCCTGAAGATGAATGGGATCTAATGAAAAGAAGAAAGGTTCCCAAGACCGGAGACATTAATTTGAATTTCAAACTGGCGTGTTTGAAGTGAACACCAGTTCCTTTTCCGGTCTAGCTTCAACCCTTTGGGCTCCTCGCGGCGATGTGACAGACAGACAGAGGACCTGATGTGTGATTTATGTAAGTTATGTAAGCTGTACACCGAAGGAAACCTAAAGATGAGTTTTTATTTGGTGGATTACGCTGCGCCAGTTGGTACAACATTTTGTCGCGCACAGATGGACAGCGCGTTCACTTTTAATTATGATTATTACTAATTACTCACTTGTTCACGGTGGATATTTGTTTGTATGTATGTGGGGACACATGCATGTCATTTATTACCTATGGCTTAATATGGTCCCATGATTAATTATTCAATTTCAGCGTGCATGTAAATGAAATGACTGACATTACGTTTTGAAAGAAATAAAGATGTGGACATGATGTGGTTGTGTCATTATTTCATTTATTACCTACTTTTCGATTCCCCATTCCCCTAATGTTCTCATTTTCATGCACGAACGTTAAGTTATCAAATTCACACAAAAGCGTACCTGTATGACATACAACTTTCGGTTAATGAACTTAATTAATTAATGTTAGACCCTACGCCAGCACACTTGTTGCACAAACTGAATGATAAGGTAATTAATTTCAGTTGTGGCCTCACACTTTCGATTGCATTCAATTCATGTTGTGAAAATTTGATGATTTTTTATAAATCTATAGTTTAGTTAATGTACTTTCCATTTTAATATTATTTACAAAATTTTATTTTCATTAACTAAACTATGATTTACAAACGAAACTAAAAATGAAAAATTAAATTGCAATTTAAAGATATTCGTAGTCAAACTTTATTTGTTTCAATCAGGGATGCGAACCTTTTCAAAAATTGAAATTAGTCCGGTAACGGTTTTTATCCTCGCTTGTAAAACGGTTTTTGGTTATGATTTTAACGGTTCGCTTACAAAAATAATGTTAATAGTTAAATTTTATTTGTACTAATCTGATAAATATAATTTGATTGCTAGCATTTAAAGCAATTAATAATAAAAATATTAAAATAATATTGAAAAATCTTATACTAATATTTAACAGCCTTACTCATAAACGTTGGTTAACTTTTAATAATGTTTAAATATTTGGTATTCATTTTATTGAACAGCCTGGTTAAAAGCTTATAAAAATCAAAGTAGGCTTTCAATATTTTAAACAATGCTTAAAATTGTGTGTATTCATAGGTACGTTCAAAGCAATGATTCTAGAACGGTAATTCAGTTCCGCGCATGCGAAATACCCAATAACTGAACGATTTTTGCTAATCTGCGCATGCGCATCACGTCACTCACTGCGCATGCGCGCAGTTATCCTGTAGATATTATTTTTAAAAAACTTTAAATTAAAAAATCAAATGGTTTTAGTAGCGATTTTCGTTTGTCTAATTAAAATAAAAACGATAATGGT
Organism: Tetradonia laticeps; assembly: GCA_025400035.1. Taxonomy (NCBI): domain Eukaryota; kingdom Metazoa; phylum Arthropoda; class Insecta; order Coleoptera; family Staphylinidae; genus Tetradonia; species Tetradonia laticeps. The sequence goes on from JAODVP010099749.1 coordinate 8,034, forward strand.
ATTTACTAATATATGTCCTCAAAAATACGCAAATTGAGATTATTTCTAACAACTTCAGAAAAATATATTTACAAAAAATGTTGTGTTGTAAAAAATATAATGTCATATGTAGTATATCTAAGTAGTTAATGTTAAAAGTAAATATAAGATTAATTATATATAATGAATTTAATATAATAGAGAATTCTATATTGATAGAGATGTAATATGTTAATAAATATTTAAAGATAGGTACAAATGAAATGGTTTTATTAATTTTATTAAATTGTAGGGCACATCCAGTTTCGCCTCTTAAAAATATCGATATGTCGAAAATTGTATTTTAAAATTATAGGTAAACTACCAGCCTTATTCATAAACGTAACTTTAAACAATGTTTAAGCAATATTATAGCAATGCTTAAATAATATTTAAAATTAAGTTACGTTTATGAATAAAGCTGTAAATTAATATTTGATTTAAATAATTCTGTTTCCAAAAAATTCTTAAGTGCAAATTTAATTGGTATTAAATGTGTAGATAAACCGCTAGCTAACCAGATGCGGTATTTTATCTGTTTATGTTGAACTGTTTAAGATAACGTTAATTGAATATAAACGAATGAAATGTTACCTAAGGTAAACCTAATAACCGGTTATTTTAATATATTTTAATTCCGGTTATTCGATAAACAAATATTTTTTTAGAGAATTGAAATTTAGAAGTATGTCTTTATTTATAATTAGTATAAAAGTGTCAAAAGGAGTGAAACTGAGCAAATGGAAATTTGAAAAGTAGTTTAACATGTATCTAGGGAAAATATCTTTGTTTTAATCGGGAATGTTTTTGTAATAAGTTATCTACTTATTCTTAATGATAGAGCTATTAATTTCTGAATTTTGACAATACAATGAAACATAAAAACGCATTATTTGACAAACGTTCTTGGTTACATCTCTGTCCATCCGTACAGGATATATCTATCTCTCAATTTCGGGAAGTAGAATAAATAATTGTAGTTTTGGCATTTTTATTGCAACAAGTCTTTTTAATAAATGATGTAAATAACAAAGTATGAAAATAATTATGTTATTGCATTGCCCTTCTCCTATTAATTGAAATATAATGAGGAAAATTCAGATACCGGTGAGACTCGAACTTTTGTCGCCAGGTTTAAGCGCTTTAGTCCCATGAATTTTTCTAATGTTTAAATTTCAAATAATACGAGAAGGGACATTGAAAAATAATTCTTTAAATTTTAAAATAGTTATCAAGTGAATTTCAAGCAGTTAACTGCACCGGGAAACCCCATTTCAGACCCCAGTTCTTTTCATCATACACTAAACATTCAAATTTCTTAGTTGAAGATAAGGAAATATACAGTGATATCTCATTATTCTCCATCTTCCTCAACTTCCCCTATATTTCTAGACTTTATTTCTAGACTATATTTCTAGACTTCTAAAGTTAGCGTAAGTATTAATGAATCAAATAGTTCAGTCATGCATTATAGGTAAATAATTCACTATTATCGATTATAACGTCTTTTATACTGTCTGGAAACTACTGCAAATTTAGTATTAGTGGAATTACAGCGAGGTAAGTACCTATAACTCAACTATCTACGTATCTGCATAACTAATTGCTGCATAAAATAGCAGAAGAGAACTGAGGATTTGCAATTACAGAGAAGCAGCGAATGTATTCGTAATTCGTTACGCATTCTTTACAGATGTAACATGTTGCGTTTCGAATTTCGCACTAAAATAAGTTATAAAATAAATAACAACAATACTGCCTCTAAAGAAAGTTCAACAGAATTCGTTTATAGGTATCGACATCAAAGGGAAATAGAAACGTTAGAAAATTCATTTTTGGCTATAATATATGTTATAAATCTTACAAATCTACAATTAAAATAGTTCTTCATTTAAATTAATAATAATCTTGATAGACTGAAAAAATGGAAACAATTCTAATTCTTACTAAATTTCGATTAATTCATTCCAAAACTGATAAAGTTAGAAGCAAACAAAGAATAAATGATTGAAATCACGATATATGACAATGTATAATCTTCCTATCTAACACTGTTTTTGGCAATTTGTAATTCGCGACCAAACACCCTTTAGCTACACCGATATCCCCTCCGTAAACTCACTAATGAAGTTATGATTAATTACGGTTTATTATCGTTTGGCGTCTCGCCTTCCGG